>JAKLNT010000072.1:100306-132310 GCA_022814375.1 Aspergillus quadricinctus | reverse complement strand
ACCCGGTGCGATTCCCTAGGCTAGGCACCGAATTCGAACCACTCAGGGTTCGGTGAGGGTTCGGTGCGATTCTTGCGTGTTAGGCACTGCAAGCCTGTACGTAGCGAAGCGCAGTGGTCATGTGGGTAGCACATGACCCACAGAGATATCATCGCCCGCTGAGGTGCGAGATGCTTATATCTCAGTGATTAGTTCTATTCTAAAGGCACTGCTACTACTATATTATCTACTATTAATTAAGAGCATTCTATAAGTGCTCTCATAGTTCTAATTACTCTACCTAATTAAGATAATCTAATAGAAGTACTCTTACACATTTTTCACTAAGTAAGATAATTTTAACTAGGAATACCCCTAATCCAGGGCAACTATAATCTAATAATATAAACACACCTATAGACTAGTAGAGGGGTAAGACCCTAAATACTTCTAATTATAGCAAAATCACTGTGCAGGGATCCCCTTAATTCTCTAGAGATAACTACCTAGCTATGTAGAGATGGATTACTAAATTAGAGTAGATTAAATATAATAATAAGCTACTTAAGAAACTTAGTAAGACTATTGCATACTTATAGTAAGCTTAGGATATATAGAGCTAAATTACTACCCTATCTATGCAGATAGTGTAAGATAACCTTAAATAGAATATATAGGATAAACTAATACCCCTAAGGGCTAGAATATAGATGGTACTTAGGCCTAAGTCAGTGCTATCCACAACCTATATAGTAAATAAAGATATTAAAATAACTACCTATAATAATAATCTATAAAAAGATTTATTAGATATAGATACTAAAACTATACTAAAGGTCCTATTTACTATAAGCTTCTAATTTAAAATTATATATAACTATACTAAATTTATTAATAGTATAATAGTACACTTTAAGTAGTACCTCTAATACTATACTAAGAGCTACTAAAAGATTAAAGTAGTAGTCCTACTACTTACTAATAAGATACTTAGTCAGTAGATAAGACACTATAAATTATTATCTATAAAGCAGATATAGAAATAGCTCACCCAGTTCCTACTAAAGCAAGTTAATAATCTAAAAACCTTAGCATATAATATTATATAGAAATACATAGAGGTAAAGTAACTTAAGTTATAGATAGTAGCTAATTTCACAGTGTATCTAGAGTAATAGGAATCCTAGCTCACTATTAGCTACTCTAATAAATAGAAGAAGGCCTAACTCTAGTTAAAGCTATATAGTAGTCTCTAAACTAAGATCCTATAATACTAAATAGTAGAGGACCTCTTATACAGCAGCTATATTAATAAGGTTATATTAATTAAGAACTAAATAACTAAATATAAAGATAGCTTATTAAAGAGAGTAGATATACCTAGCTATAAAGGCTACTAAGAATAGGATAAGGGCCTAGATAAGAAGTATAGCTTCTATAACTAAAAGAAGCACAGCTCTAGGGATAATAAAGGCCCTATTAAATACTATAACTATAGTAGTAAAGGCCACATTAAAACACATTACCTAAAGCACACTAAGGGCAATACAGAATCAAAAAACTAGATAGTCTAGTAATATATATAGTAGTAGTACTAGGCCTAAGTAAGGGAACTACAAATACTATATCCCTAATATTAGATATAAAAGTAGCTGCAAATAAACCTACTAGTAATATAGCTAGAAAAGATGTCAATTTACTCCTAGATACTAGTGTATAGGGGAACTTTATTAGCCAGTGCTAGATAAAAGAGAACCTACTACTATGAGTAATAGGGATATCTTACTAGATTAAAGCTATTAATAGCTAGAAGGTGATATTATATAGGAGGTATCACCTCTATATCACTACTATAGATATACAGGGAATATCCTAGAGTATTAAGATAGAATTCTATACAGTGGATATGCTTAGACATAATTTCATCTTAGGATGGCCATGGCTAGTAGCAGTAAATCTAATAATTAATTTTATACAATATACATAGAAATATTAGGCTAATAAAGATCCAGTTAACATCCCTAGGGTAGAGATTATACTACTAAAGAAGTTTATAAAAGACATCCTTACTAGCAACACTGTGTTTATTATCTATCTAAGAGAGATATTAGATAGAGAGGTGCTCTCCTTCTTTATATTAGTAGTTAGAGAACTAGTACTTCTAGAATAGTATTAGGAATTTGCAGATGTCTTCTTAGATAAAGAAATAAATATACTTATACTAAATATAGAGCATAACTATACTATTAACCTAGAACTAGGGAAGCAGCCACTATTCAGGCTAATATATAATCTATCTATAACAGAACTATAAGTCTTAAAGAAATATATTAAGGATGCACTAGAAAAGAGATAGATAAAATAATCTAAGAGCCCTATAGAAGTACTAATCCTCTTTACACTAAAAAAAAATAGTGGCCTGTGATTATATATTAACTATTAGGGCCTGAATATTATTATAATTAAGAACTACTACCCCTTACCTCTAATTAGTGAGATGCTAGACAGACTATTAGAAATAAAGATCTTTATATAGCTAGATCTGCGCGATGTATATCATTAGATCAGAATTAAATCTAGTAATAAATAGAAAACTACATTCAGGATGTAGTATAGGCACTATAAATACTAAATAATACTATTTAGACTAGTGAATATACTAGCTATCTTTTAAGCATATATTAATAGTATATTAAGTAATCTACTTAATATTTACTATATTATCTACCTAGATAATATATTAATCTACTCTTAGAATAAGAAGGAGTATAAAAGGCATATCTAAGCAATGCTATATTAACTATAGAGAGTAAAGCTATATATAAAGCTCAGTAAATATATATTCTATATAGAGAAAGTAGATTTCCTTAACTTTATTATTAGAATCTATAGAGTATATATAAAGCTAAAGTAAGTCTAGACTATTATAGAATAGCTAGTACCACGCAGTGTAAGAGAGATATAAGTATTCTTAGGATTTATAAACTTCTACTATTAATTTATTAAGAAGTACTTAAAGATTACTATACCCCTATCTAAATTAATAAAGAAAGATAATAAAACTATATAATTCACACTAACATATAAGATATTAAAAGTATTTAAAGAGCTGAAGCAATACTTTATAACTATACTAATACTATAGTACTTTAACCCTAAACTACAGATCTATCTATAGATAGATATATTAAAATAAATAATAGCTAAAGTACTTATCCAGCTATTTAGAATAGAATAGTATCTAATAGTATTTTAATTAAGAAAGCTTATTACAGCAGAAAGAAACTACTAAATATATAATTCTAAGCTACTTATAATTATAGAGTACTTTAAGTAATAGAGGCACTATCTAAAAGAGAGTAAGTTCCCTATTCTAGTACTATCTAACCATACTAATTTATACTACTTTATAATAATAAAGAAGCTAAATCTATATTAGATAAAATAGGCAGAATACCTATCTATATTTAATTTCTTAATTAAACACTGCCTAGGGACTAGTAATCCTACTAATACACCCAGTCATTACCCAGACTACACTAATAAAACTGAAATTAATAACACAGACCTACTATGGCTACTAATACTATAAAATAAGCTATATATAGGGCTATTACAATTAGACAATCACCTCCTACAAAATGAAATAAGAGCATGCATAGCATAGCTTAGAGGGGTATAAGAGATAACCTAAGAGTATCTTATAGATATCTAAATAAAAGCTGCTACCCACAGACAGAATACACTGATAGATAAAAGGGATATAGCTAATGATATAGAAACTCTAGACCTTCTAATACCATAGAGCAATATATATAAGATGCTTACCTCTAATACAGCTTATACTATAGATATCCCAGTGGCTATAGTAGATCTGCTATGCATAGTTCAAGATATTAATATATTTATATAATAGAAACTACTAGATATAACTATAGAGGATATAGATAAGCCAAGTCCCTTATAATAAAAGATTATAGATAGACTTCTTTAATATAGAAACTATATCTATATATTAAAATCTGTAGTACTATATGCAGAAGTTATAAAGATAAATTATAATAATCTATAAGGGGGTCATTACTAATATAGATACACCTTAGAAAATATTAAGCACAGATACTTTTAGCATGAGTTAGTATAAGATATTAAAAGGTATATAGAAGAGTATAATATCTACTAGAGAATCACAGTACACTGGCATAAGCCTTATAGCAAGCTAGAGCTGCTATCTACTCCTATAAAATTAGTATAGTAGATAAGCATAGACTTCATCACAGGCCTTCCATTATTAAGCTAGTAAGGGAAGGTGTATGACATAGTACTAGTAATTATTAACTTATTCACTAAGTACTCACTATATATCCCTATAAGGAAGGACATTAATACAATATAGCTAGTAGAGACATTCTATAATAAGGTTATACCACTATTTAGCATGCTAATAAATCTTATATTAGATAGGGGCAGCTTATTTACTAGTATATTCTGGTCTACTCTCTACTACTATCTTAGAGTATATAGAAGGCTATTAATAGCTTTCTATCTACAGACTAATAGATAGACTAAGTATATAAACCAGATGCTAGAGTACTACCTATAAGTATATATTAGTTAGATATAAGATAACTAGGCTAGATAATTACTAATAGCACAGTTTGTCTATAATAATATAACACATAGTATACTAGGTACATCTCTATAAAATATACTTATAGATTTTAAACCCAGCCTACAGATCAATGTGCTAATTCCAGAGAATAATAAGAATATACTAAAGATAATAGCCCTAGCAGCAGTCAATAGAGTAGTAGAACTAAATAAAAACTATACAAAGCTTAATATAATACTCATAAGATCTAAGAAGTAGATAAAGAAGTAGTATAATAGGAAGCATATAAAGATATTACTAAATATTAAGGAATATATCATGCTATAAGCAAAGAACATAACCATCCCTAGGCTAAACTAGAAGCTAGTAAGCAGAATGCTTAGATTATTTAAAATTATAGAGAAATAGGGAAAATAAGCATATAAACTATGCTTGCTAGACTCATAGAGAAGAATATATAATATCTTCTATATATCACTGCTTAAACTATACAAGGGGAATACTAAGTAAGCACCTCACCTAAGACCTATAATTATTAAAGGTAGTAAGGAATGGGAGATTAATATCATCCTAAAATACTAAAAAATATATAATAAGGACCAATATCTAGTCTGATAGTATAGATAAAAAGATAAATATAATACTTAGGAGCTATTTAAGTATATTAAGGATACTAAAGTCTATAAGTAGTTTATAAAGTCTACAGAGTAGGAAGCCTAGTTAGATAAGATAACTAGTTATATTAGGCCTAAAGACCGCGCTACAGCGCCTACTCTAAATAAAAAAGAAAATATAGATCTATATCTAAAGATAGACTAAAAACCTAAACTATAGAAGAACCACATAAATATCCTATATATTAGAATAGGGGGGGTAGAAATAATAACTACTAGAGCAGAAGTAATAATAACTATAGGGGCAGGCACAGAGGCTAGTATAGCAGAAGTAGGCACAGAGGCTGATATAGTAGGGGTGCCTTTAGATAATAGGCTATCAGCTATCTTAACTGCCTTTTTAAAAGTCTTTATAATATTAGTTAAGGCCTTATAGATAAGTCCTATAATATAAGGGTAGGTAATAGAGAGGTAAGTAATCTTAGTAATAACTAAAATATAGGCAGTAGACAGCATAGTAATAGGAAACTTTAAAAAAAGTAATATTAGTAAATATATTAAGAAAAAGACCTAAAAATATAACTATATTAAAGAAAGTATATAAAGAATAAATAAATATACACTATAGCAGCTCTAGTAAAGCTTATAATACTAAAAGTACTTACTAGCTATCCTAATATAACTAGAGTAGCTAGAGAGCTTATTAGTATTATATAATACTAATTAGAGGTATCAGTAGCATTACTACTTAGTAAATAGTAGAGGGGTTACCCTAGAGGAGATAGCAGATATAATAGAAGAGGGAGTAAAAGATAGGATAGATAGATTAATAGATAGAGTAGTAGCTAGGATACCACCCCCCCTTCTATAACTATAACTAGTGTGGCTATATCCAGAGAGACAGCCCTAATAACTATAGAGGTAATTATAAGTAGTAGGGGCAGTAATGATAATATTAGTAAAGGTAGAGGCAGAGATAGTAGTACTATAAATAATATCTTAGCTATAGTAGGCATAGCCACTATAGCTATAATAAGCATAATATCTAGAAACTATAATTTTATATATAAAGATCAGTACTTATCTAAATTCTAGTAAATATAATAAGGAAATTAATATATTTATAAGCTAATATAGTAGTTTACAACACTAAAGTAAGTAAATAAAGAAAATATATTAAGAGAAGTACTAATTCAAAGGGAATAAAGCAAAAAAAGCTTAAAGAAGTATTAAATATTTAATATAAAGTAAATAAGTATACTAATAGGCGCAGTAAATAAAGAAAAATATTAAATATTATAAATAGTATAGGAATACTAGTAAAATAATAATAAAGACTATAAAATACTATAATCCTATAATAAAAGAAGCAGCGTGCCCTTGGACTTATAAAATAAAGTAAATAATAGAGAATAAAGCACTATATACTTATATAAAGTAATATAAAGTTTATATAAAGTAGTAGAAAACTATTCTTATACTAAAAGCTATACATACTTAGTTAGGAGTCTGTATAGCCATAATAATATAAATAAATTATATTAGCTTATAGTAGGGGAACTAGTAATTATAATTACTTATAGTAAATAAAGGTATAAAAAATAAGTAATAGAGAAGATAATACAATAGATAGTAAGAAATATATAATAAAAGGAAATAAGATAAGGCATATACTATTTAATAAGAATATAATTACTAAGGGGGGGAGAAGAAGAAAAAAAATAAATTAATAAAGCTATATAGATATTAAGCTACTATAGTGACTATATTATCTAAGTAAGCACTAACTAAGGCTATTTAAACTATTTATAATAATAATATTATACTACTATATAGAGGCACTGAGTAATATACTAATATCATTACCAGCTAATATATTATATCCTTATAATAGTAAAGAACCACTACACAGTGATAATAGTAACTATTCTAACCTAACTAATAAGAGAACACAGTTTATATAAGGCTATATAATAATTATATTAATACCTCTAGCTGCAAGGATGTAGTATATAAAGGGGGGAGGTAGTTATTAGATACTATAAGCCTGTATATAGTGAAGCGCAGTAGTCATATAGGTAGTATATGACCCATAGAGATATCATCGCCCACTGAGGTATGAGATGCTTGTACCTTAGCAATTAGTTCTATTCTAAAGGCACTGCTACTACCACGTTATCTACTATCAATCAAGAGCATTCCATAAGTGCTCTCACATTGCGGGTCGGTTATGCAACTCTACTCATACCTGAATGGTGCCGCTTCTTAGGTCACTTTCCTTTGTTAGTGGGTATGAGGTTTGGGTTAAGCTTAAAGCAGGTATTAGTATTGTGCCAGGTATAATAGCAGTGCATGCACCATGGGATTTTAACTATGGTGGATTTTAGGCTATAGTTAAGGTAGTGGATGATATTCTTATCCTGGGGTGGTGCTGAATGAGCTAATAGAAGGGCTAGGGTGTTGTTTCCACCCTATTATTACTAGGATTCTTCAGTCTAGGCATCCATTACTAGCTGATTAAAGGTGAGGACAGGGGTCTTATTATTATTTTTAAGGTGCTTAATAATCTTGCTAGTGAGTTATACTATATAAAAGATGCTCTATTCAGGGCTTAAATAAGTGAGGAAGGCTGCGGTTAGCAGCTCCTTAGGGATCTTAATAATAGTCTATTTGAATTCTGTTTTAAGGTCTCGCAGGGCATTAGTAAAACCTAGGATATTTTTATAATTAGATAGGGAGATGGAGCAAAGCTTAATAAAGAGTTTCTAAATCTAAGTATTAGTGTTGGGCTTCAGGTGCTTTTTAATTGCGTTAAGAAGGGATTTAAAAGTGATAGAGTCCTTTTTGACTGCCTCCTCAATATTCTTATCTATATGACTTAGGACTGCTATGATGCTGTGATCCTAGCACTAAAGCTAGTCTTCTTAATTATCTTTAGCTTCTGGTTTGGCCTTATTCTGGGTTAGAAGATCCCTAAATCTGGCCATGGCTAGCATCTATCTAATCTTCTTATCCCACTCCAGCATTTTATGCTAGTAGTACAACTTAGGGACTGCAGCGGCGGCTTTGTTAAGGTGACTTATCTTAGCTTAAGGTATTAATATTAGATTTGTTTGGTTTAGGCCTTAGAGGAGGTGTCTTTATTTCTAGGTCCTATAAGAAAAGGTTAGTGGAGCTTAGAGTTAAGGGGATATTAGCACTAATGAGCTTAGGGCTAATTAGGTCTTATTTTTAGTGTTTAAACTTTGGTTAGTAGTCCTTATTAGAGTTGTCAGAGTTAGGAAACTACTGGTTAGGAGGAGTGTATTTTAGGAGACTGTGGACTAGATATAGGAACTTTGATTTGTTAATCTAATGGTAGGCTGTAGTAGGTTAAATGGCTGAGGATGGATAGAGCTTTATAAACTGGATTTAGGCTTCCTGAGATCTTTGGGTAGAAGGGTAAATAGATTTAGATTAGTCCCTGATCTAGTATTTATACTGAGGTGGTTGGACATCTATTGTTAGGTGAGTGGAGATGGTGAAGAATTTTTATTTAGAGGGCTGGGACTGAGGTTGCTTGCTAGCTTAGGGAAAATGAGTAGGATAGAAGTAAAATAAGCAGAACCTGGGCTTATAATCTATTGAATATAAAAGATGAAGGTGTACTAGATGGAAAGATGATGTTGGAAGAATACTGGTTAATTCTATATTTAGTGGTAGTGGTCAAGAGAATATTTATATGAAGATATATTTTTGTGTGGTTGGTACCCCGGCTTTAGCATCACTATTATCTGGTGATGCCTCAGGTGCCTAGGCGCCTAGTGGTGCCTCAGGCAGCTATACTGCCTTAGGCATCAGCACTGCCACGCGCACTGCCATCAGCACTGCCACGATTGCCATCTTCAATCAACAAATCTCTCTGCACTTCTGGGAAGTCACGTGCTACATCCTAAGCCTTGCGATGCCCTTGAGTAATCAATTTCATGAGAAAGAGAGCTCAACAACCTTCCATGTTGTTTCAGAGGTTACTCCAGCCTCAGCTTTGATGTGAGAGAGCAGACACGGTTCTGTGGATTTAATATTGCGGCTTTGTGTTTGGCATATGCTTTCAGGGTCTCCGAAAACAAATATATACAGCTTATGTACAAAGGAAATACGACCATGCCTAGGTCGAGTCGTCCTCCCCATATATACTCTCATTCATCAGAATCCACAATGGCCGCTCACTACCTGTGGCCCATTTCAACGCACGCAGCCTCCGGCTCTTTGATGGTAGACGGAAACGACCCTTTGGTCGAACCCGTACGCGAACAATCAGCCAGATCCTCACCATCGAGGAATCCCGCCCCATCACGAATGATACTCGTCTGACTCTCCCGATGCTCCCTCGTCTGCTCCAGATGCGACCGATTGTTCGTCCTGCGCGACATCTCCAGCGCATCCGACGGATCTGTCGGCGCTGAATTCGAATGCGACATGACCGACATATGAACCAGTTTACCCAAGATCGCGTATTCAAGCTTCAGCTTGACGCTGTAGACCATCGCTTTAAAGGACACGTGGACATGAAAGAGCCCCGCGTACTGGAAGCTCACGATAGCGGCGTCCATGAGGATGAAGAGGACGTTGATTATCGCCAGGTGGACCAGGGTGGAGCGGTACTGCCGTCTCGGACGCAGCTTGAGGAGCCGAAGCGCAGCCTTGGTGTAGATGATTGACAGTATGATTTCCTGGATGGAGAACCCGATGAGCTGGACGCGCTCGAAGATTCCAAATGCTGGGGTGAACCATCCCGTCCGAGGGGACTGCGCACCCATCTCGAAGACCCAGCCGATAGTATGCAGAATGAGCCCGTCGACGATGATCATCGCCAGCGTGGCGCGCAGGATCTTGCGGGAATAGACGACCAGATGTAGCCGGGACCAGAGGACGAGGGATTGTCCTGTTACCATGGCGCACCATCCCACGTCCGCGAGCGAGACGGCGAAATAACCGGGGTAGACGTTGAAGATGAGGAGGATATAGCCGAGACCGAAGGGGAGGATACCGATCGAGGAGACGAGGAGGGCCCAGAAGTAGAAGCCGCCATATTTCTTGAAGGTGGTGAAGCAGAGGACGATAAGCTCAATGGCATTGTACCAGGAAACGGCAATCAGGCAGGCGATGGCGAAGTCTTCGGCTAGATTGTTTGCATTGGTGCTCCGGATGGTGGCCATTGGGTCATTTCCTCCGGTAGAGGAGGGAGTTGCTGGTACATGAATGACACAAAGAAGGTATGACAAGAATGGGTTGGGATATAAGGCAACGATATGCCTCGTACCCTCATCAGATTATGAAAAGGGCAGCGTTTTCATCGTTTATCAACAAGGCTGACAATAGCAAGAAACTTTTCCACTAGCCAGGGTTCATGCGACAGAGTTGGAGCTACCGAGGTGCAGGTAAGCCCTTCGTTAATATCGTCGATATCATTCAAGGCTCGCTTGACCGGGGGAGCAGTGCCAGAAGTTTATCTGGCCTGGGCCATTGCCTTGGTTATTTATTCGACCACAAAGTTTAATTGACTTTTGCCGTCCCTGAACCAATGCACGAGGAGATTTCCAGGGTCTGATCGCGTGCTCGATTGCCCAACAGGGTAGAGTAAGCAGACAGGCAATCGGGCGACGGGCATTCAAAGGACACGGCTTTTGAACCTGATCCGATCTCGGGGCCGGACTCGACGCTGACCCACTACAGGCTTATCTCTCTTGGAATAAGGCTGTATAAGTGGGTACTGTGGGTGATGAATGCAGTCCGATAGGAGCAGCTTCCACGACATCACCTGCATCATGTCCACCTGTCTGTCACCTGTTAAGATCTACAAAGTTTGTCTCGACAAAGTATCTCTCCTTATTTGTGGTCCCTGAAGCCGGCAATGCCCAACAACATCCGACCAGTCAGCCTCAAAACGCCAAATGTAACCATGGCTGCGAGCCTGAGTGGCCCGGGTTAATTATAGCCACTCCACTTAAGGCCAACTCGAAGTGAGGGCAGTGACAGGATTCGCTGCATATTCAGGGTCTCCGACTGTCCTCCGGCGAGCTTGTTACAAAGTTAAACCTTATGCCGTTCCAGCCAATCAATTCGTCCGATTGAAATATGTCCTGCAGCCACCGCTGCATCGGCCAACGGGAGAAGATTCGCGAATCCACTCTAACCGGGTCTATAACCAGTCATGGCAAGCGACATATCAGCCTGCTCCACTATATACGACTGAAAATCTCTCAAGCTGACAGGAGACAGCGTCAAGCACAGCTGCAGCATGTGATAGAATCATACCTGAGTGTATGGAGTAAATTCAGGCTTGGATCAGGGGTTGACTTGACATCTATACTTTGGGTATTTGCAGCCGATACTATCTCTTGGCTCGACGATGGTCTAGACGCTCTGCTACAGAGTTTCCTGGGCTCTAGTCTAGAGCAAAGACTACGCACTCATCGAGCCACTGCTATCGGGACGAAAAGAACCAACTACCTGGCTCACAGAGTCGTTGCATTGCTTGACGCGACATCAGAAGTCGGGTCCCTTGCCCTCTCAGATCCAATGTTTGTCTGTGCTTGCAGGACGGCCTGTCTGAGTTCAAGAGCCGTGTCTTCGGTGTCTGATTTTGAATCATGAAATCAGAGGTACACTCTAACTGATTGCAGAATGAGAAGACTCCGTCCGCCTCTGATCTACTTCTTCCTAGAATCAGTTGCCAAGCCAGTGTAATATGAAGGACTCCTCCTACATCAAAAATACACCGCGGTATGCTCGCTACGCTGTACAATTGATGCAAATTCATGGGACCCCAGGTTCTGATCGAGATATCCGCCATGATCAAGCGCCCTTGACCCAATTGTTTGTGAGAAGTGGAGTTTACCCCGGATATGCGAAGGGCTGGTCCGAGGACCACTCCAGGTCTCGGTCCACATGAGTCTGAGACATGTTCTGAGTGAACAGTATTAAACTCCGCGCTCCTTCAGTAATGCAGTGGCGGATAATTGTTGTGCTTCCTGCCCCTGGAAGCCTTGAGCAGCAATCAACATTCCTGTCCGCTGAGCTTCAGAGGAGACTGAGTACAGAATCGCACCGTGTACTCATAGACGATCGAAGACTTGAACTGTCAAGGTAACAGAGTAATAGTAAGGTGCAGCTGCCTATGAAACGCCTCATGAGACAAGTCGAGGGGCCGAATGAGTGTATGCCATAGACACTGTATGAGTTGCAGGCAAACCCGTTGGCTCTAAGCTTCAATTCATAGCACTCCAATACGTTCAATCAGGTGGACGATCCGTGTTAAAGCAATTTGGTAGTAAAGTTCTACACACTTCGCCTTTATTGTATTCCCCATGGGGTACATTCAAGAACCCACAGAATCACTCTTAGCAGACCACACAGAAACCTATTCGGATCCTTCCGGACAAGATGACCCCGTGATAGCAAAATCGAACCCGATTGAAGGATGACATGCAGATACTCCAAAGGTGGCTCGAAATCCGCCGCAATTTCTCCAACAACAGCTCCCATAACCACGAGGGGTATCCTGCGTCTATAAACAAGAAGCCAAAGAATCAGATCCTCCTTAGCAAAATATCGGAGCATCCCGGAATCGAGAAAGTGAATGCAATCCATTTGATAATATTATTGCTAATAGAATCAATGCTAGCGCGCCAACCACTTTTTGTACGTAAAAATAAGGCCGCCTGCCCCACGGGGGAGAATGTAGATCGACTATCCTCTTGGAGAAGAATAAGCTCGTCTCCAGATATCATATCGGATCATACATCCATTGCCCGGCCATCTGATCTGTTAGGACCTTGTTGGAGATGAGTGGATGTACTCCAAGATGTAGCTCTATTACCCAATAGTTTATGTAAAAGTTTCAATCGTTGAATGCATTACCAAGTGGTAGAACTAGACGGTATATGAACATGGCATTATCTCTACGAAATGACCACAACAAAAAGACAGCCCAAAATGCCCCGAACAATCCACATCGCCGTCCTCGACGTCGACATCCCCCCTCGAACCCTCTACGAGACACACGGCCTCTGCAGCGCGCATTTCCGCAACGCCCTCCAAAACGCAGCCACTCGCCTCAACGCCCTGACAGGAAGCGACCTCAGCATCGCAGTGACTCCATACGACATCCGCGGCGGCCACTACCCAGACTTCAGACACCTGCGCAAGACCCAGCCACCAGTATCCGAAAACAGCATCGATGCTATCCTGATCACCGGAGGCGCGCCTGGCGTCTATGAGATCGACGAGAGGCCCTGGATGCGGAGGCTGGCGAAGTTCCTGCAGACTGTTTTTCGGGAGTATCCCGCTGTGAGGATCATGGGGACGTGCTTTGGTCACCAGTTGATCGGGCACGCGTTGGTCGATTCCGCGGGGGACGTGTATGTTGAGAAATGTCCGCTGGGGAGGGAAGTGGGTATTCATACTGTCCAGCTGAACAGGGAATTTATCGATGCGTTTCCGCTTGCCCTGGGTAACTTGCCCGATGGACAGTTGAAGATTCAGATGTTCCATGGCGACCGGGTGATGGTAAAAGGTACTGTCTCTGGCGTGTTGCCGGAGACAGCGGCGGTATCGCTGCCATCGCCGTGGATGAATATCGGGAGCACGCCTATCTGTCCTATCCAGGGGATGTATTACCCCGGCCGGGTACTCTCCGTGCAGGGACACTATGAGCTAGATGCGTTCGGGATGCAGAAAATGTGCCTTGAGTTTGCGCCGTTGCTGGGCTGGACGGACTCGAAGCTGGGGTTGTTTTTGGAGCAGGTCGGTGTTGACTACGGGAGACCGGATGATTCTGGGGCGTTTGCTTTGGCTGCGGTTTGCTTTTTGGCTGGAGAATAGAGAACAAAAGTGCTGGATTAAACTAACTAGATAATTAGACGGCGGTGGTCTGCAAACTCTTCTTTTTGACTCCCATCAACGCCTTCATGTCCATCCATAGGCCTCTGGAAATGTCTTTCAGCGCGCCGGCGCTCTCAACGACGGGGTATACCACGCAGATGATGACACTAGCCCAGATCCAGATCAGCGACACGACTACCCAGCCGGTGAAGAACGGCTTGCTGTACACGTAGCTAGTTCCGAAGAGAGTGAACGGCACGAGGATCACGGCGATGAGGATAAAGACGATGTTCGCACCCTGCGCCAGCCGTTCTGCTTTGCGAACAAGGACTGGATCCATAGGCTCGATCTGCTTGTCCTGGAGGAACTCGACAATCTCGTTCTTTACCGGCGCCGGCGTTTCTTTCTCACAACCGTCGTCTGCTTTCGATGGCTGCACTGTCTCCTCCTGAGGCGTCGGAGCCACCCCCTCAATTCCCGGCGCAACCTGAGCATCTACGCAAGGATACTTCTTCGGAAAGAGATAGCTCAGAACCACAGCAGAGACGACACCGACCCCAAACGAAGCAATATTCCCCGCAACGGCATTCGTCGCATCCCCCGTCGTCTCGACGTTAATCGCCCCAGACCGTTTCATCGAGGTGACCAACCAAACCACAATGCCAGAAACAAAACCAAGCCACGGCGCCACGATCGCAGCAACTGTTGACATCCGCCCCCAGAGCAGGATAAGCCCGACGGGCACCGCCGCCCCACCGACAATGACGCCCAGCACGGTAAGGACCCAGGTAAGGCTCAGGCCTACTGCGTTGAGGATGCAGCAGAAGGCGGAGAGGACGAGCGAGTACAGCACGATTCCCCAGTGACTGACCCGGACCAGAGTGGCCGAGTCGGACTGCGGCCGGAAATACGTCTTGTAGACGTCGAAGGCTAGAAGGGACGATACGGCGATGAGTTCGGCGGATGTGGAGCTCGTGACGGCCATGAAGAGGAGGATGAGCATGAGGACCGCGCCGCCCTTGCCCAGGAGGGTTATAGCCGTAGCTGGGGCGGAGAGGCCGGCTGCTACCTGCTCAGAAGACAGCGGATGGGGGTATGTAGGGAAGGCTGGATTGTTGGTCAGGGCCGCGCAGCCGAGACCCATGGCTGTTGCAAAGCCAAACGGGATGCCTGCGCATGTTAACACAAATACACACTGGCAGAAGGACACAACCTACCATACCACGCGATCCCACCCAGGAGATACGCCTTGACAGAAGTCTCCGGCCGCGAGGCAATCGCCCGCTGCCAGTACGCCTGATCCAACCACACCGTCGTGAACCCGGCGACAAAAAGATCAATCGCAAAGATCAACCCGCCAACAGACCGAAAAGCCAGGTACGACCCCTCGGTATTCCGCGCGATCGGCATCTCCTTTGACGCCTCCTGCAGTAAATCATACAACCTCCCGGGACTCCCGATCAAATCACTACTCGCCGCCACCAGGAACCCAAACACCAGAATTGCCACAAACAGGATGACGGTATGCGTATAATCCGCAATGAATGTCGACCGCAGCCCACCGGCAATCACATACGCCGCCACCACCGCCGGAATCAGAAACGTCGCGGCGTAGACGTTCATCCCCGTCAGCGCAGCGACGACCTGCGCCCCGCCGAGGACCAGACACGCGCCGACGAGCATATTCGTCGCGAGCCCGTTGTACAGGTACGTCAGGTGCGCGATGGTCCCGTGCCGGGCGCGCACGATCTCCGGCATGGTGTGCGCGCCGGGCGCGTGGGCCTTGATCTTGATGGCGATGAGGCCGAAGAGGAGGATTTGCAGGGTGCCCATGGCGCCGTACCACATTGGGCCGCAGACGCCGTAGCTGTAGGCGAAGGTGGAGCTTGTCAGGAGCGTCGCGGACCAGGTCCAGGAGGAGACGATGCCGGCGGAGATCAGCCCGGGCTTGACTGATCGGGAAGCCGTGTTGAACTCTTCGGCTTGGTGGGTGGAGAAGTTTGTGTAGCGGTTTTGCAGCCAGGTGAGGCCCAGCATGAAGAGGGCGAAGATGCCCCCGATGCCGATGACGATGCCATAGCCGGCACTGGGGGGGAGGACCTGTAATTCGTTGGATTGAGCCATGTTGTTGTCAGGAAAAGGGTCCACGGTGTCTCTGCGTTATTATATAGATATAGAGTGGTATCGAGAAGTGATATAGATGACCCCGCATATGCTTATCTTTGGAGTATGTGTATACCAGTGGGGTGATAAGCGGTTGACGGCCATAGAAAGCCTGCTAACTTATCTCCAAGGCATTCAGGGTTTAGATAGCTGTTGGAGTAGCTGTTATCAAGCCAGTCATCTGTAGGTCAGACAGTTGGGGTCGGCATTTGACATATACTCTATTGTTATCAGGATCTTTCATTCTACGATGATCACTTCTACATACTCCAACTCATGAATCAAGCACTAACCATATATCGATATCCCTGTCTCGCCTCCAATTCGGAATGGGACATATAATACTGACCCACCTGGGTAAATTTAAGATCGGAGGGCCGATAAGCTTGTTCGAGAGAATGTATGGCCAAGTCAAGGGGCCCACTGGTGTCCACTACATGGTTAAACAGTTCTTATCAACAATATCTGCAGAATGCCAGACAGATCCAGAGTCGAATTGAACTTATCTTAGGGTCTGTCACATTCATTCCCCTTTCTCCATCCCCACTTCGATCTTCCATCTGGCCCCCAAACGACCCCAATACCCTGGCCTGTCCGATAACGCCGTGATGTTGAATCGCTCCTATCAAGCTAATTCACCTGCCTATTCAAGATTGTTGGCCACTGTGGTGATCGACTGGTCAGCATGCAGATCCATCAGCCCATCTTTGTGAGGTGCGTTGCTCTCCACAACCGGTATGCGCCTACATATGCATCATGCGAGGTTAGAGCATTCTTGCAGACCTTCAAACGGTCTAGTATGCTACCATATAACTTGATGGAGTAGGGTTTAGTGGTTTAGGGTACACTGTAAAGCAGACTAAGGTACTTCGTCCACATCAAAGCAAGATCTAGCTGGATAAATTCTGTAGCGTCAACTTCTGCATACCTTGGATATGTATACCGCTGCCATGCACCCTTGATGTGTAGTCAATCCTCGTGAAGAAGTTAGTAAATACAGAGACCTGAAGTTGCCTTCTATACGCTTGCAATCATGAGAATACAGGACTACGACCCGGACAGCCCTGATATCTACTTTTGTATTGCCAGAGGCGTACGCTGATGCTCACGGCCAGACAGAGTCATATTGTTTCTGCAGACAGTGTATATCTTGGATACTGCTACAGGACGTAGCGAAATTGCTTATTGTCGAGCTCGGTTTGATCCTGGGAAATCAGCCTGCGTCATATACTCCAATAGAACAGACTCACCAGCATCCCATTCTCAATTCCCTTATCCTCATCCGACTCCTCCGCACTCATCCGATCCCTTCGCCGATTCTCCAAGTACATATACACATACAGCGCTGTAATCGACACCAGCTTGACCATATACCCCACCAGCATTCTGCCCAGTCAGTGTCTCAACCACCATTGAGAGAGTGCTATGCTACTCACGCAATATAAGCGCTCCGATACCCCGGCGCCTCACTCTCCCTGAACGTCTGCGGCCCGATAATATTCCCCACGCAGTATCCCGTAAACAGTAGCGCCCCGGTAACCTGCTTCTTGGTATACCCAGCAACATTCGAACTCACCATCGTCAAGCTCATGCTGAACCCGAGACCCTGGAAGTAGCACAGCCACAGCGCCACCAGGCGACCCCATTTGTTGGTATCGGGCAGGCCAACGAGTAATCCGGACCCAATAATGCAGATGCTATTGGCGACGATCATACACGCACTGCGCGAGTGGAATCGCTCTCCGAATGTCGTCGCTACCCAACCACCCACCAGCAGCGCGAGGAATTGTACCGCCCCGCCGGGGATCTGCAGGTATTGCGTGCCGAGGGTATCGAAGCCAAAGGAGCCGACGATGATGGAGGTAAACTGCTAACTTGTCAGAAGCTCTCCTGCAATGGAACTGGGAAGCCGAAGCATACACTTGTCAACGCAGAGTTGGGCACCTGCGCCCCAACCGCCATCACGAAGAGAAGCCACGTCTTCGGATCCCGCGCCGCCTGCCACACCTGCTCCCACTTGAAGTGATGGTTCTTGACGCCCTGCTGGTTTCTGGCGACGCGGTCGACGGCGATGGCTCGTTCCCTGCGGGTGAGGAATCGCGCGGTGGACGGGAGATCAGGCAGCAGGAGCAGCGAGATGATCCCTGTCGCTATGGATACCGCACCGAAGATGAGGAAGACGTACATCCACCGCGGTAGACCTGATGTGATGTGTCCTACTGCGTAGCCGATCAATCTATTTCCCCTTAGTAGAGTCCACAAGAGCACGGGTGGTGGCGACGGGCCTACCCCCCGAACATTGTAGCAATGCCGTTAGTGCAGTAATACGCCTCCAGGCGCAGCGGCTGCTCCTGCGCTGTATACCACATGCTCATGAGGAGGACGAAACCGGGGTTCACGACGGCCTCGACAAGGCCCAGGAGGAAGCGGTTGGTGGCGATGCCGGCGAAGTTGTGGCAGGCGGGTGTGGTCATAAGAAGTGCGCCCCATACTATGACCTCGTCAATATTGATCTGGATAAGGTTTAAAGCGATGGTATACTGATGGTAGTGATGGACAGGAACTTCCCCATCGGAAGCCGCTGCAGCGCATATCCGGCCGGATACTGGGCGATCAAGTAACCAAAGTAGAAGATTGAGCCGAGCCAGGAGTAGTCCTGTCCGTGGAGTTTTGTGCCTTGTTGGAGGCCGTAGACCGAGGCGAAGTTGAGGCTGTTTTTGTCCAGATACTACGCGATTAGCGAGGATCGACACGATTGGGAAATACGTACCTGGAGCATGTATATCACGAATAGGAGCGGAATCAAGCGAGTGTCGATCTTGCGCAGAACCCTTTTGGCCTCTTCTGGGGGGTATTCGAGTTGTCGGGACTGCTTGTAGACATCGTAACTGTCGTCTTTATCGGCTGACGGATGAGAGGATAGAGACGAGCGTACTTCTGGCTCGACTTTGTCTTGGTCGAATGCGGGCATTTCCGACTTGAGCTGATCTGAATAACGCGATACTGCGGGTACTGCGTCTCTGTATTTATACTTCTCAGGCAATCTTCTGAAGTGCATCAATATTGAGAAGACACCACCCGTAAAAGCCTTTCCTTGGTTTATGAAAGACGAGTAGGACCCCCGCCCTGATATTATAGCCAGCCAATACATCCACATCAAGCGTAAACAAGGATCTTCCTTTAAGAGACTTAGCGCGATGTCCAACAGAATGCGCTGATACCTGCCATAATAGACGAAATCAAACGGTCAACATGGTTGTCATCTGCGACTATAATCACGACATCGCGGCGGTGATGGCGTCTTAGTGGGATAGTTTTCCGCCATTGACAACAAATCATGGCACTTGAAGAATGGTATATCTGATATCTATCCAAGTGTGTAACTAGCATTCCCTGTCAATTCTTCTAAATCAAACTGGCAAGCATGCTTCGGCAACTTAACCAGAACCCCCGAAGACCGGCACATCGACACTCAACCTTCCCACCCTCACATTCACGATCTCTGCTTTCTTGTCAATGACCGGCCGTTCCCGACCAAGAAAATAACCATAGGGAAGTCCTGAAGAGGTCGTATTGATCTTTGAGTGACTAGGCCAGCGCAATGAGCCGCTCAACCCTGGTCCGCTTGAAGGTCTCCGGAAGCCGAAATCTATAGCCCTTGCTCTCACGGCGAGTGCATGCCAACGACTCTTACAAACTGAGCACAACCAGTCAAGCAGGTTATCCTCGTTTGCGTTGGAGTTGGACCCGTGGCTAAACTCGGTGTCGCCCTAGGTACGAGTCGAATAGGCTGCGCTGTAGGTGGGAGAGCTCGGCTGGCGGTGCCAGGTATAGAGAGCAAAGAAGAGCTCGATAGCTTCCCTTTAACTGACATTGTATTAGCATGGTCTCTGTCACTTACCGTGTGCCGTGGACTGTGATGGGTGAATCATTCCCCGTAGCGTGTGCGATCAAGGAGGACGTTGTGACCCGTAGGTTGAGACGTAATTAGAGCTTTGCTTGAGTGAGTCGAGTCTCTGGCAGATTTGCATGCCTGTATAGCCTGTGTCATTATTGCTCGTTGACAGCCGATGCATGAGGAGTCCTAACTGTAATGGTCAACTATGGGATTTACAATGCATATAGTTAAGCGCTATGATAAATGGAATTGTTTTGGTCATACTCGAGGTCCAGTAGATTTGCTGCAGGTGTCTTTTCATGAACACAGGCCTACATGGTACTGTCGTGATCTTAACCTGTAGGCGCGAGAACATTGCAATAGTGTGTTCAGCATATAGGCCGAGTGCTCAAATAGCTACGCAGAGTTCAATTGAGCCTTCATCCTACAAAACCTCTTGACAAATGCATCGAGTTGTCATGAACAGCTCAGCGAATAAGAGCATTAGGGTGTGGGCCAAGTAGGTAGGGAAACCGCAGTTACTAAATTACGAACCAAAGCAAGCTTGCAGCTGTATAGCAAGACATCGCCTCAGCTATGTTCTCCGAATGAGGAAATTGGAAATCTACATCCGATTGAGGGAGTTCATCTACATCTTACAGTGCTGAGGAGAAATACAGTGGTAAAGTTCATTGTTCGTTGTTCAAGTATAGTACAGTAGCATAGCCTCGAGTCCATCATTATCATCAGTCAAGGTCGTCATTCATTGTATGATCTATTCCTCGGGGTAATCACCACCAGTGGCGCGGCCACCCTTGCGACCAGCCTCACGGGCACGCTCCTCACCGGGCTGGAAGCTACCGCTGGAGGCCTGGCCACCCTTGGAAGCAATGTTTCTCTATAAGAGGTGAGTTAGTATTCTTAAAGTAGTATTGTTAAAGTAGAAGGATTGATGTGAATATGTGAAGAACGTACCTGCTTCTGAGGGTCCATGCTGGCGAAACCACCCTGGCTAGACTGGCCTCCCTTGCGAGCAATGTCCTCGACCTCCTCACGGGGGCGGTTGGCGAAGTTTCCGCCGTTGTTGGATGCCATTTTTGTGTAGATTGGAAGTGGTAGAAGTGAGTTGAGTTGTGGAAATTGTTCGATAGATGCTTGGTTGTTCTGATGGTCTGAGCTGATCTGATGATTGGAATGGATCAGGGCGAGGGAACGCAGGTATTTATGCTTGAGAGAGTGAGCTGACTACACGATGATGTATCCTGCCTGGCTGTCACTGAGGCAGCTTGTATTTCCTGTTGGGAACTGTTGATTGACCTGTTGTCTCCACACTTGCACTTCGACTGATTACATTCAGTATTCTGGAGATGAGGTCGTCTACATCATTAGTGGGACCAATTGTGTTGGGATATCAGATTGCAGCCATTAAGGAGGTACTCTGCAGCAATGAGAGTGAATGCTAAGATGTTTGACTCTCAGAGAATGCCAGGGACCCAGGGTCCTCGCATATAGCTGAGGAGATGAGACATCGCTGATGGAAGATCCGCAGGCCTGGGCCCACAGAGCTGGGATAACAAAGCTGGTTAACTCTGGGGTAGCCTTGTTGCTTGACCAAACATTGCCTGTTTCAGGGATGTAAACCTCACTATGACAACATCGGATCATTATCCATTGTACTTGTGGAGGTTGCTCTTTTGAGGCCATAGAATTGGTCAATGCGAGCAGGCCAGTAGACTCATCACATTGCTCGATTAGAAGAAGAGGGATACCAGTCACTTCAAGTGATTGATATCATAATGGTCATCATTAATCATTATTACCTCACTCGGTCTGCTCGAAGGGTCGAGACAATGAGATGCCACTAGTCTCAAAAGGGTAATATTGCATATACTTTGCCATGTCAGACTCAGACCCACTCAAGCTCAGTCTTATTGTATTGTGTATAGGACATCGACATTATTTTGTATCTTGCTGGAGAACTTTCCAGAACCGTCATTGACTTGGATTCTTCCAGTTCTCAGCGATTCCATCAACGGCATACCCCGTCAGGTTGCTGTCCATTGATTGCTTGACGTACGACATGGATGAGTAAATCACGTGATTCCCAAATACGGTCTAGCGGCTAGGTGAGCTCAGTGCATTCCTTATGGTTGCCTGAGGCCACAATTCGACACTTGTTCTATGAATAGTCATGCTGGACCTCTCTCTCTGCCTATCCTGTATAGGGTTGTCTGTTTGCAGTTTACCCAAGCACCTCACCTCTATGGCAGGCATGGATTACTGGTGTGCTTTCACTGACACTGTCTAGCGTTGCTATTTCCATACTTTTTGGTCTATCAACTTATCAATCCTACGATTTTTGAAGCATAAGCAGCATACCTTTGCCCTTCGAAAGCGCAAGTTCCATCCAATCTGAGGCCTTATCTTGGGCAGCTCATTAATCATGGTCTGGACGTCTTTATCTCCACGGCCACTCAAGCACAACACGAGATCCTTGCCGGGTCCCAGCGGCTTGACTGCCTCGATTGCGCCCAGACCGCGTGGGAGGTCTCCAACGCCGGGGTAATCCAGTCCCACAGGGACCGAGTGAGTGTCGGGAATTTGTCCATGCTGGTTCTGCAGGACATAGGTCCAAACACCATGTAGAACACCTACTGAGCCGCGACTCAGGGTCCCCGAGTGCCGTTCCGTGTCCAAGCCATCACCTGCCGCTTCCACGCCAACCAACTGGACAGAGGAAACATCCTGCGAGAATGGATAGAACATGCCGCCGACAGCGTTGGAGCCGCCCACACAGGCGACCACAGCATCCGGGCTCTTGCCCATCTCGCAGCTGAGCCTTGGTGTCCTCATCAATCACGCTCTGGAACGTGCGAACCATGGTCGCAAAGTGATGGGATCCGATCGCGGACTCAATAATATAGTGCGTGGTATCCAGGCGCGCAATCCACGTGCAGAAGGCTTCATTCACGGCATCCCGGAGCGTGCGCGACTACGATTCAACTGGGACAACAGTGGCCCCCAACAAGCGAATCCAGAACACATTCAAGGCCTATTAACAGACATCCTCAGCACCCATGTGGATGTATAGCACTGATAGTATCTAGATCTGGCAAAGGTCTCTCCATACATGTTTCTTTAAATGCACAAACATCACCAACGGCGAGATGCCTCAAAACTGGCTAAGATATAAAGAAATGAAATAGGCTGAATAGGCAGCGGTCACAATAGACGTAGGCAAAGATATCGTAGCGCCGCGTAGTTCCTACAACATGGGTAAAGCAGATGCGCGGAATCGAACGAAAGAGAATGGATTGGGAATATCAGGAGGTGACTAAAGTCATGTAGAAGAAAAGCACCGTATTAAATTCACAGTGACTCTATATAACTCAACCTCTTGCTGTGGTTGCAGCGTATCAGTATTAGGGGACGGCGCGCAGCCAAAATTCCACAAGTAATCACCCAGGCTGAGGGACGTCTTCATCAGAATGTGGAAGTCGCAGTTATAGAATAGAAATTAATGGCCAACTGATTAATAGACCTAGCCTTGGCGACATGACTGGTCAAGAAGCGATCCGGAATAAAAGGCGCCTGCAGCTTGTAATATCAAGCGATTCGCCAGCACATCACCATCACCAACCAGACAAGGCTGCGACGACAGAACGAGGCTGAGTCCAAGGCTTTATTAAAAGACGAGCCCCCCGCTTAGTGAATAGGGAACCTTGACTAATTTAAGTGAATTCAAAAGCAGACTCCGTTGACCATTCATACTTCGCAACCTTTTCTGCCCCTCGAGATTCAGAAGAGTTTGGAATTCATTCCGAAGCCTTCATATATTGACGATTCAGCAAAAGCACAGTCGACCTGCTAGTCATTGCGAAACACAGACCGACATGGATTCTCAGTCTTTCCAGACCTGCCTTGGCATTCCGGTTCTCAGTCTATGAGAGAGCTAGTCCAGGCCCCTCCAATTCGCTTCCCTACACGGGGAGATCAAGAAGCTATTGAAATCCTTGAGGATTTCGGTAGAAGCCTTAAACGTGAGGATGATGAAATCAACCAGGCATGCAGCCTTGCGACTGGCTTTTCAGACATAGTTGTCATTCTAGAACGTCCCCGTGACAGGAAATCGCACAAGTTCGACGTGTCATTCGAGGAGTTTGTGCAATCTTCGGAGACTCTGAAGGCTGTTGACGAGCTTATTCGGTTTGCTTCTAAAGGCGCTCGAAGCATATATACTGTCACAGTATTGAACGCGTTCTCCTATCAGCCTCACAAAAGCAACACGGAGCAAGACCAGAGGTGTCATGAAGTCCTTGCTCAGATGCTGAGGGCAAAGAAACCCAAGGTTGTGATACGATGCCATCGTGACGAGTATAAGGATGAATGGTTGAAGCGCATCGAGCTGCCGGCCAGAGAGTATCGACTGGAACGGGGGAATGTCGAGCTTACCGAGGGACACACGACAGTTGTCTTGCAATCTTTCCATCCATCACGTGCGATGAACTACGAGGTTTGCAGACCGGAATACAGAGCTCTATTGATATATCACTTCGTGGTCGCCTTTTCAGAGCTAGGATCCGCTCTGAATCTTCCAGCATCAGCCGAAGATATCAGAAAACTTTGTCTCCGGGATGGAAAAGGACAAATTAATGACACAATACGTGCTGCAGATTCTATAACAAAGGCACTTAACCCAGATAGTCCGCGTTCCTGCCGAATTGCAAAAGAAACACCCACAGTATTACGCATGAGACGAATTTGGGCTTTCAATCGTATGTACAGTTCGCTTAAACGGCTCTTCGGGCATTCGCAAGACTACGGTGCCCTTGGAATTGCAGAAGCCGTTCTTTTGTGGAAGCAACGTTTACAGCAGGATCCCCTATACCAACAGTCTATGTCATGGCTGATCTTATGCGGTAATCAACAGAGGGATTGGTTTGCACGTCCGGCTCAAATGTCTTCGAATCACCTCACCCTGGAAGGGCAATTTTCAGGTCTAACGATAACCGAACCGGCCATAGCCCACCAGTATAAGGAGATTAATAAGAAGGCAGCTTACCTGGCTCGCATTGTTTTTGCAACATTCAAGCAAGCAAAGAGGCTCGAAACAAGTCTTTGCGAGGAAACAACTGCTGTCTTTGAGGAACATAATCTTCTTATTGACGATTATATTCGCAATCTTTCCATTAGCAAGATCAATGATGCAATACAGATCAGATCTCTTGTGATTTGCTGCGAAGAGTTTGGGTCTGCAATCAGGGCTCAGCCTCAGACTCTGGAACGGAAGGAATTCCACAATCTGTTTCCCTGCCTTAGGCAGTTGGCACAGCTTTTAGACGTCAAAGAGGTCTAATCCATGGTACTATATCATAGTCGAGGAATCTTTCCTTTCTCTGACTTCGTTCTAAACAAGAGATTCATGTTTCTCTCGAGAACAACTCTCTGACGGCCATCCATATTGTCATTAGTGGTAGCTGTAAATGGATTACCACTCAAAGAACTATAGTGGTGCGGAGAACTAGAGCCATAATTTAGTTCAAATATGCATCTAAGTAAATGTTGTATTTTCTCTCGACCATGATTCTATGGAGGGAAATGTATACTATCATTAGGTTTTATTATTTCCATAAGACAAGCCATCTGAGAGGTGTGACAGCAGTATAAAGGCTGATAGTCTCTAAGATAGCGTTTCCATTGCAGACTGCCACAGAGAGCTCAATAACGCAAAGGAGACAGCTGTAATCCCTGCTCTCGAAAGGATCCTCGCTATTATTTCCTCACTAGAGGCTGCTGGATACATTCAAGCTTACCCCGTTATATGGGAATTCAATAGTCGGCTGCTAACAACTTCTCTCTGTAGATGAAGGGATTCCTTGATAGTGGTACGTATGAAATGATTTGTGCTCCCGTAGTGGCGGGCATATATGTCGGAATCATTAATGACAACTTAAGAGACGGCGTCAGGCTCAACATAAACCTATACAACTTCAAAGGTGCACGTGAGTGGTACATAGCCACCTTTAATGGCAGCTATGATGATCATTTCAAGATTTGTCTGTTCTGACAGCATGCACAGACGAGTTGCCTGACATGTGAAGTGTGAAGACAAATATACATCATCTTTTTTTTTGAACACTATCAAATCAGATACCCTAGCAGATGGTGTCTCCAGCTTCTCATCAGGAAACCCCCTTCATAGAATCAAAACAAGACAGAACTTGTATGCTACCGTATGACTTAAGAATAGAACAAAGCTATGCTAAAAATCTAGCCGCCATATATCACCTAGGCGTTCATTTGACTCGGCAAGTCCACCATGGACGACAATACTGGGACGCAAATTGCTTCCGATCACGTCTGCATCGAACCATCCACGCGCTGGAGGTGCGTTGTTGGCATCCACCAGGATTTCTGACCATTTCCGAGACTCGAGATCGAAAAGCCACACGTCTGCAAGCATTTTGCCCGCTCCCTGGTGACCCAGGCTACTGGGGTCGTGCTCACCGAACATGGTGACTAGACAAGGCTTCTCGGAAATCTTGAGCGATAGGAGGCAGCTCACACTTCGTGGACTCGGGCCTGAGATCCCATCTGCTGGGAATGTAATGGTGTCCCACTCATTATTCTCGGGGTCGAACACGTCCAACGCACCTCCTTGTTCCTTTTTGCCGTCGAAGCCGTTCATGCGGAAGATCTTTCCCTCTGCGTATGCAATGGACGTCCCGCCTCTTTCTGGTCCGGGAGCTGGGGACAGTTCTCGCCACTGGCGACTCCGAATGTTGAACGCCCATAGGTCGCAAAGTCGACCTGTTTCAGGGCACCCAGCGTGCAGAAAGATCGTGTCTTTGCCGTTGTTTGTCAGAGTATGATAACTGCGTCCAACTGGGTAAGGGAGCCGAGAATCCGCAGGTTTGACCTGGACCCAGGCACTACCAACGGGGTCGAAAACCCAGAATGCCCCTGCTTCTTCTATCGGAGCCATGGCCAGCCCACCACGGCCTGAAAACACATAGATCTTCCCATCAATTGCAGTAGATGCAGCTCCAACTCTCGGTTGTGGAGCGATGGACGTGCTGGCCATCACAGATACATTCGAAGACATTCCGTCTGCCTCGAATTAGTTGTCTTCTACCTCGCAACCGGCAACGCGTACTTACCACCGCCTACAGGTACGCGGTACACAGCCGAGTCGACTGGCTCACGGGGCCGCAGCTCCCCGCCGTAAATATATGCATTGTTGGCGATAACGGACAAGGTCTGCGACGACCTTTGGATGGAGGCGTCGGAAAGTAGCTTCGTCCACACAGCGCGTGCCATCTCGTATCTGGTAATTCAGAAGAAGAATAGTTATTCGTTGAAAAATGGTTGGGAGGGAGGATGGTTAAATAATTTCGACGTCCCAGGGGCCATGCTCATTCATCCAAGCCATGATTGTAATTTATCAGTACCGGCGTAAAATTTCTCCAAAGCGGGTTAGCGTTTTTCTCAAGTGCGACGTCCTCATATCCCATCATTCCCATGAATTGGGGAATGAGCCCACTGTTTTGTCGGCTGAGCCATTCTATCCTATCTTCTCCCCTCCATCCGGCCTGATAATCACAGCTACAGCCCAGTGCAGGCAGGATTTGCCCGGGTCTAGTCTAGTCATGAGTTCAGAATTTACTAACGTGACATGCCAAGGAGACACAGTACGCGTACCGCAATTTACACGCAATCAGTTTCTTATTTCTACTACGCAGCATCAACCTGCTTGCTTGATTGCTTGAAGATACCTGCAATGCTACCGAACTTTCATCAGAAATATGCCGATACGATCGCCTTCCCCCAAACATGCCAAATCTACCAATATTCAGCGGAGGCACTCAGGTTGCCGGCCGTGCCGCAGGAGAGGGAAAAGGGTCAGTCATTTCCCGGTACCATTAGTGGGTAGTGTCTAATTTCATCAGTGCGATGAGACAAAACCTTGCTGTCGAGCCTGCGCAAGACTGTCCCTAGAATGCAGTTATGGCGTTGATTTTAGTTTTCGAAACCTTGATGGAGCGTTGTTCCAGCCGCATGTCGCAGCTCAGATGACGCCCTCTCCATCGGCTAGACGTCCAAACCCCCGTACTCTAGATAATGCTCGGGGTGCAAGTATCAGTTCTCATGAGCTCAACTCCGTCGGCCGACTTTACAAGCCAAACCTGCCGGCTGCCCTAGGCTCGGGAGATAATCTGGAGATTCACTATTTGAGTCATTTCCAGAGACATGTGCGCCATCTGGTTCCTACAGCTTCTTTACTATTTACGGATGAATCCCTTCAGTCTCCTTGTTTGCGGTCTGCTGTGCTTTGTATCTCCGCATCTAACCTCTCCATGCTAAATGCGCGAGTTGAGAGCCGCATCATGGCTGGTGATAGCCACAGATCTGTCTTCAGCCCGCTTGTGAATCACTTGCATCACAGCCTAGCCCAGAAATATCACGACCAGGCCCTTTGGCACTGTCGCATGGCGGAGGCCGGTGAGGTCGAAGATCAAGCGCCTGCACTCCTTGCTGCGCGTGTTCTTCTCGCCTACTATCACCACGCATCGACAGATCATCTCAAATTTCGCATGGCAGTTTGGGATTCCGTCCGGTTCGTGTTGCGAAACAGAGAGAAGATGATGGGATCCACAGACGGAGCCGAATCGTTGCAAATGTGGTATCGTCTCTGTATATCTCATCGACTGTCAAAGCCGCCTGCGTTGCTCCTTGAAGGGGAAGGGGCTAGTTCTTTCGGGCCGAATCGCTTTCCAGATGCTATGGATCACATCTATCTCAGCTGTATCCGAGGAATGAGTGTGGATGATCTGATCTACGACATCCTGATCAAGACCATGGAAATCCGGACAAGGTTGATCGTGTTTCGTTGTGTCGCACGTAGTTGCCACATATCTGAGCTTTCAAGTGACATTGGCAGCCTCACCCATGATATCTTGAGCAAGATGCTGGGAAGGCACTACACACTGGACGAATGCGCGGAAGCCCAGGAAGGTTTCGTGCGAGGACCACATCTCCTGGAATTGTTAGACGTCCAGAGGGAAAGACTGAAGGTGTGGAAATCCAGGCTCAAAGCGGATCAGCTGCCAGTCAACTACTTGGAAACATGTACGCAAAGACCAGCAGGCCGAGGCAATTCATCCTCTTCCACGTGTCAAACGTTTCCGACCCACCGAGACGCTATGAACGCCCTATATTGCCTGACCTGCGAAATGATTTTCGAAGAGGCTCATGGTCCCATATCCGACAGGGTAGTTCTATTAGGAGGTGAACGTTTGACAAGTCCGATTGATGATCTGGCTCACAGTATGTGCCAAATTGCTGGTACGCTGGACTTCACTACATCGAATACTTCAGATGTGTACACCTTCAGCCTGGCAGAAACACTACTCCAACTCGTTTTCCTATGCCGATCAGACTCAATCTTTCACTATATCTTGGATGTTATATGGACCCGACTTGAGAGCTCGGATAGAGGGTATGAGCACTCCCACTACCCCACACACCTCGTCAAGCGGATGATTACACAAATTTGGGAATACTGGGCCCAGGGTCGAGTAGTAAATTTTGCTTTACCAGCAGTCGCAGAAAATGCGTCAAAACTACAGCTCTTGGACATTCACCACCCAATAGACTTGGTGGTCTGCGGGTACAACAAGGACGGTAAACACTTCATTGAAAAGATACCACTCCCATAATATCATCTCTTTAGCCTTTCATAGTTCAATATTCAGATTCCTGTACAGCGGGACACAAACTTTCTAACATGCACAATAAGGGTGATACACCAGCGCCGATGACGGGTTCTTCGCGAAGAAAAGAGAAAGTCGCACATAGACTCCATGTAAATTGCTAGTAAATAATCATATGAGTCAATCCGCGTCAATTCTTCGTTCTGTATCACTTGCGGCAGTCGCAATCTAACATGATAAAACATGACGAAGGTCCCTTCACAGTTAGGTAAGTGTATTCAATATCCTATATATTCTTTAGTATTTATGGAGACAGTGGCATTTGGTATACCAGCTAACAGCAGGAAAAATAGTGATGTCGTTAAGTTCCCTGTGGCAGTTTTGTTCCCGGTGCCTGTTCGGTGCCTGTGCAGGCTTGTTGAGCTTCTACAGAGGCCTTGAGGTATCGGATGAAGTGTAGTCGAGAGCAGTCACAGATGACTGAACTGTAGCTCCCTGTCTCTGCTGGATCGTCCGCGTCCAGCATGGGTAGTCCGTCCGATTCAACTTCGCCAACCTGTGGTACATGGTTGAAAATGCAGGAGCAAAAGTAGTTATAATCTTTATCTCTAAGGTCAGACGAGGGACATTGAGATCATTCCATGGAGCCAAGCACCCCTGTCAGGGTGAGCCCTCTACTTATCTCGGTCCTTTCTTCCTTCTCTGTGTCGCAAGATTGAAAGTGACTCAATGCACAAACCAGGGTATTCGGGAGGCTGGAGAGGAACATCAAGCACTGACGCGGCCGACTACGCATCCACAGTGCCTAAGTGGATCCAGTTGACGAGTGATGGGCTAGTATTTCAGCCACTATGGTGCCTAGAGCTGATAAGGATTTGCCAAAAAGCTTGGCTTGTGGACTACGGCAAGCCATTGGGACAGAACCGAAAAAACGTCTGTACATGTTTAAGTATGTAGACCGCTCAGAGTTCTGCCTAAGCGGCTAAGCCTACTTAGCATTAAATCATTATAGTAGGGATTCGAATCACCATATACTAAGGATCCGAATCGCTATATAGTAGGGATTCAAATCGCTATATAGTAGGGAATTGAATCACCATATGGTAGGGAATTGAATCACCATATGGTAGGGAATCGAATCACCATATCGTCCATATGGTAGGGAATCGAATCGCCATATACTAGGGATTCGAATCGTCATATGGTAAGGATCCGAATCGCCATATTCTAGGGATTCAAATCGCCATATACTAAGGATCTGAATCGTCATATGGTAGGGATTTGAATTGTCATATGGTAGGAATATTAAATAATTTAACTCATCATATAGTAAGGTAGAGATATCAAATACTACTATACTTAGATATATTTATTTTGAATATATAGTATTAGGGGGTGGGTTCCCCTATGACTTTCTATATATATATATTTAACCCATATTAGGGCACTACCTTAGTATATAGTGATTCAAATCCTTACCATATGATGATTTGAATCCCTAGTATATGGCGATTCGGATCCTTACCATATGACGATTCAAATCCCTAGTATATGGCGATTCGATTCCCTACCATATGGTGATTCGATTCCCTAGTATATGGCGATTCGATTCCCTACCATATGGTGATTCGATTCCCTACCATATGGTGATTCGATTCCCTACCATATGGTGATTCAATTCCCTACTATATAGTGATTTGAATCCCTACCATATAGCGATTCGATTCCCTACTATATGGCGATTCGATTCCCTACCATATGGCGATTCAATTCCCTACCATATAGCGATTTGAATCCCTACCATATGACGATTCGAATCCCTAGTATATGGCGATTCGAATCCCTACCATATGATGATTCGAATCCCTAGTTACCATATGACGATTCGAATCCCTAGTATATGACGATTCGGATCCCTAGTATATGGCGATTCGAATCCCTACCATATGATGATTTGAATCCCTAGTTACCATATGACGATTCGAATCCCTAGTATATGACGATTCAGATCCCTAGTATATGGCGATTTGAATCCCTACCATATGACGATTCGAATCCCTAGTTACCATATGACGATTCGAATCCCTAGTATATGACGATTCGGATCCCTACCATATGACGATTCGAATCCCTAGTATATGGCGATTCGGATCCTTACCATATGGTGATTCGAATCCCTAG
>JAKLNT010000072.1:0-100296 GCA_022814375.1 Aspergillus quadricinctus | reverse complement strand
ATCCCTACCATATGACGATTCGAATCCCTAGTATATGGCGATTCGGATCCTTACCATATGGTGATTCGAATCCCTAGTATATGGCGATTCGAATCCCTAGTTACCATATGACGATTCGAATCCCTAGTATATGGCGATTCGAATCCCTACCATATGACGATTCGAATCCCTAGTATATGGCGATTCGGATCCTTACCATATGGTGATTCGAATCCCTAGTATATGGCGATTCAATTCCCTACCATATGGTGATTCGATTCCCTACTATATAGCGATTTGAATCCCTACCATATAGCGATTCGATTCCCTACTATATGGTGATTTAGAATTTTAGATCCTTACTATATAGCAATTTGAATCTTACTGCCGGCAGAAAACACCTGAAGTCTGCATACCCACATACCTACAGATGTTTTTTCGGTTCTGTCCCAATGGCTTGCCGTAGTGGACTGTGGAGTGCATCTATATATATAGAAGCTTCGACTTGTCACTTGACCGAGTTGTGTCGCCACAAGATTACCGCCTCTGGTAAAGGATTACTCTGATTGAGAAATATGCTATCTTAGGTTCAACCCGCTGATTTACCTCTGATTCGATATGTTTTGATGTGTTCTGTCTATCAATGCTAGTACCTGATAGTCGATTAGAAGAGTCAGATGGTCAGACCTTCTTCCCTTCGCATTCCGCATATATGCTTTGACCATACAAATACTATTATTAGCGTGGGGTAACAAATTCCGAAACCTGGGAAATTGACGTCCAATCAGGTGTGGAGACTACCTTATTGCCACGCTGTATCTATGATGGCTACGGGTCTGAGGAAGGTCGAATTCAAGCAGTTGATAGACCTTGGAGCGAGGGTGAATGGTACATTTATTTGTATGATCTTGACGGGGCGGGCAAGTGATAGAGACCTACTCGCGGGTTTCAAGTTCAGTTGACTATAAATAACTCTCGTCAATATCGTCGAAGCTTATTCGACCCCATAGCTCCGTCGATGGAGCCTTCTCCACCATGCCACGCGTCTCAACCAGTAGCCTTTCTTCGGTAAAGCACAGCTGGAGAAGACAACTTTGTACTATCCTGTGAGACCAATAGTGCGTGTCATGCAGATGATCCAGGGCTGTTCCACCTCGGGGTTAACGCTGGATTCGTCATGTGGCTGGTCGATTGCCCTACATCAATAGCCGGCCCCTCGGTCTTCCAGTATAAACCAGTCGTCTTGGCTTCCCTCGGTCTTCTAGGACAAACCAGTCGTTCCTTGCTTCACTCATTCTTAACCGATACACTCGTTGATTGTCACTCTGTTGTCACGTCCATAGAGTCAACATGATGCTGCCATTGCTGGCCATTTCGGCTTTTGTGTCCCTCGGTGCCGCGCAGACCTATACCACCTGCAATCCTACCGAGAGTAAGCCGATCTATCCTCAGAAACTGGATTTTACTAACAGGAGTAGCAACTTGTCCCCCCGACACAGGCCTCGACCAATGGAGCCTGTTCACCGATTTCACCCAGGGCAGCTCCGATGAATGGTCGCAAGTCCAAGTCCAAGGCAATGTCACCTATGGCAGCAACGGGGCCGAATTCACCATTGCCAAGCGGTTCGATGCGCCTACGCTGCAGACCAACTTTTATATTTTCTTTGGCGAGGTCGAGGTTGTTATGAAATCAGCCAGTGGTACCGGGATAGTTAGCTCCATCGTCATGCTGTCGGATGATCTAGATGAGGTTGACTGGGTGAGTATCCTTCTCTATAATATCAGAGCATATCCTGACCGACGACAGGAATCCACTGGAACCGACACCACCCAGATGGAAACCAACTATTTCGGCAAAGGCAACACCACCACCTACAACCGCGCCATCTGGGAGACCGTCAGCACCCCCCAGGACGAATTCCACGCATACAAAGTCGTCTGGACCCCCGCCGCCATCACCTGGTACATCGACGGGACCGCCGTGCGCACACTCGAGTATGCCGATGCTCTCGGCGGAGAGAACTACCCGCAGACACCCATGGTCGTGAAGCTGGGTATCTGGGCCGGAGGCGATCCATCCAACGGCGAGGGAACGATCGAGTGGGCCGGTGGCTTGACGAACTACGCCGATGTCCCCTTCACCATGTATGTCCAGTCGGTCAACATCGTTAACTACAACCCTGCTTCCTCGTACAACTACACCGACGAGACGGGCTCGTATACCAGTATCCTGGCCTCGAATTCGACTACCGGTGGCATCCATATCTCGAAATCGGTCAGTGTGTCCGCTCCGTCGTCCAACTCCACCTCGACGTCTACCTCTTCGTCTTCTACAACATCGAGTGCGGCGACGAGTACTCACACGGCCGCTGTGCAGACCTCGACCAGTGTTAACTCATCCTCTATGACTGCTTCCTCTCCCTCATCGGCCTCTGCATCCACCTCGGCTAGCGCTTTGGCCGTTCCCAGTGGTGCTGCCGTGGCGTATCTACCGTCATTCTTTGTTACCGTTTTCTTCGCACTGGCTACCGCACTTGCTTTGTAAAGCCACCTGTCCTATACTCTCACTGTGAATAGATAATAACATAATCATACTGATTTCTACACCTCCATCCCCCCAGCAAGAACATCCACAACCTTCTCCCGAAAATCCACCGCCAGCGCCGGCCCCTCCCTCCCCCTAAACTCCCCCCGCAGACAAGCCAGCACCGCCCTCGTATACCCCGTCCCCATCTCCTTCGGCAGACCCTGCTGCGCCAGCGCAACCAGATCCTCAGCCACCTTCTTCGGCCGCGGCAGCCGCCCGCTGCTCTCCGCCTCCCGGATTCTCCCCTCCATCAGCCGCGACAGCGTCACCCACAGCCCGATCTCGAGTAACACGACCCCGAGCGCGTAGATGTCGTGCTCGCGGCTGAACTGCTGCGTCGGCCGGCCCTGCCGGCTCGGGTGGCGGTAGAGGTTCGGCTCGATTTCGAAGTCCGAGCGCATGTCTGTGCCTTGTTGGACGGAGCGCGCGTAGCCCCAGTCGCTTAGGTAGGAGACGATTCTGGTGTCACTGGCCGGGGTGGTAGAAGAAAGGCGGTGCGAGTAGAGGCCGGATGCGCTGGTTCCCGTCGGTGTCTCGAGGAAGAGGAGGATGCCTCTGCTCCAGATGTTCTTGTGGAGCCAGGCTGAGGCGTGGATGTTGGAGAGGGTCAGGGCGAGGCTGTGGGCCATGCTGAAGCGGTCGTTGAGGGAGGGTTTCTTGAGTGGCCGTTTGGTTTGGCTATCGATGGCGTTGATGAATGCGTGGAGGGTTGTGAGGGTTGCGTCTGCGGTGGGTTCGGAGGGGGGGAGTTTGTAGAGGAAGACGCTGCGCTCTTCGGTGGGTTGGTCGATGAAGCCGAGGCATTCGAGGGCGTAGATCTTTGGCTGGTCGAGGGCATCCGCGGACGTGGATGTCGATGCGCCGGTGAAGGTTGTGTTTTGCAGGAGCCAGGCCAGATTGCGGATTGGTTCCTTGAGTTCTTCGATTTCGTCCGGCTCCAGGTCGTCGCGTTTGAGCATGCTCTCGTACTCGTGGTACTCGACAATTACCGTCATCTCATCGGTGTCAGATTCCGAAGCTGACCACCTTCCCACTCGGAAGCCACCCGTCGTCTTGCCTTCTTCTGCAATCGTGCCAGATAGACTGCAATAGTCGGCCGGCGCCTTAGCCGCAGCCAGCGTCTGCCGCTTCACCACCGGCTCCAGACCACTACTCCTCAATCCCTGGTGATCGCTCTCCGCCATCCTGGCTAGCGTATCCTGCGACATATGCTGCATGAGATTGCGCAGGTCCTCGGACCACTTCGTATACGCCTCGAGGATACGGTTCAGCTTCTTCTTATCGAAGAGCGACCAGTCGTACCCCTTGAGTTTAAGCGAGCGGGCCTTGCTCTTCGCGCGCTCCAGCAGCGACTCCTGCGTCTTGGCCGGCTTTTCAGGCTCGATGGCCAGCTCCTCGTCTACGAGACCGTACTTTGCCGCTACGAGCTCGTACTCGGCCAGGGTCTTTCGCATCTGCACCAGGAGCCCTTCGACGGTGTCGCCGATGAAGGGGTCCACCTTTCCCGGGAGCAGGAGGCCATGCTCGGGGTGGAAGAAGGTGCGTTTGAAGAAGAGCAGGGTGGAGAGTTGCACGTTGAGCTTCAGCTGGATCTCGGCCCGGTCGTCGTCGAAGGCTTTGATGTCGGAGATGACGCCTTTGATGAAGATGGTTACTTGGTAGACTTGGGTGATGGCCGTCACCGCCGTGCCGTAGACGTCCATTTTCCTTGTTATTCGACTGATGAACCAAGGTGAGAATGTTGGACGGAGTCGAGAGGGGTTGGGCGCGAGGCTGGCAGTCAGCACTAACGCGCCAAGTGGGATGCTGACAGGATGATCCCCCTCATATTTATAGAAGACCCCGCAGAGACTGCTGGTATCCATTCTCCATCACTTAGTATGACTATGGCCGACCTCTCTTCCTACGACGAAATCCTTAATTCCCTAGAAGAAGACAACTACTACACCATCAACAGCAGCGATCTCTCTCCTTCGCTCCAAGCCTGGTCCAACCCCACAGACATCGACTCGCTCGACCTCAACAGCCTCAATCTTTCTTCTCAGTCAGACTCAGACTCATGGATCGACCCGTTGGAATCCGCCATAACAGCCACCCGCAACGGCTCCTCCCCCGTCCTCAGCACCCTCTCCCAATTCACCGCCCTCCTCTCCCAAACAGGAATCCACGGCCCCCGCATCCTAAAAGCCCTCAACCTCTCCACAAGAGGGACCAAAATCGGCTCCGGCGCCCAGTTCACCGTCTTCACCGACCCCATCTACGACGGCCAGGTCATCAAACGCGTCAATGTCCCGCTGTCCAGTAAACCCGAGCAGCGCTTCGCAGCCAGCACAGACTACCGCCTCCAGCTGCGCACACTGGGGCTGGAGGTCCTCTCGCTGTGTAATCCCGTGCTGCGCGCCCACCCCAACATCACCAGTCTCCTGGCGTGGGGGTTCGACTTCCCCTTTGCGGATATGGCAGTCCCGGTACTTTTCATGGAGGCGGCGATGATGCCATTATCTGATTTCCTGGGCGCGGAGAAGCGCCCCGTGGAAATCAGGTATCAGCTTTCCCTGGATGTCGCGAACGGGCTGGAGGCGCTGCATAATCTGAGGATCGTGCATGGGGACGTCAAGCCGGATAATGTGCTTGTGTTTGCTGGTCCGAGTGAGCGTGTGCCCTTCCGGGCGAAGTTGAGTGATTTTGGGGTCTGTGTGGATTTGGAGGATCCGGAGGGGAGGTTCACGTTGAGTGATTACCGGGGGACGCCGGCGTGGCTTGCGCCGGAGGTAGTGGATGGGGATCTGGGGAGGTATGGGGGGTTTTCCTCGGAGATGATGTTCAGATTCGACGCGTATAGCTTTGGGTTGGTGTTGTTGTCTATCTTTACGAGTGGTTGCGAGGCGCCTGTTCTGGATGAGGAGCCGGAGAATGTTCCTGATCTGGTTTTCGAACTGCTGTATAGCCAGGAGGACATTCCCTCGAACATACGCATGGAGCTACGAAAAGCTGTAGCAAAGCTCCTGGCTGAAGATCCACGGAAACGGCCACTTCCCGGTCCGGGTTTGATTAAAACCGACAGCCCGGCATACGCAGCTTGGTAGGTTACGACTCCGCTGAATGGCACAATAGCTGACTATCAGGCTCTCTTCCATCCAATTGACACCTACGAACACGCACGTTGGCATCATCGACCCGATCTACAACAAAGGTCCCTTGTTCTGGTACCGACTAGATGACACCGTTCGGACAGAGCTGGAGGAGCAATATGCTCTGATGAAAGAGGGGAATGCACCGCCGTTTCCTGGCGATGTGTTGTTTGGCCTGGCGCAGACGGTCACCGGCGCGAAGCCCTCGTATCTCGATCGGTTGCTGACGTATCTGGCCGAGGCAGCCAGGGCGGGATACTCGCCTGCAAGGGCGGTATATGCTCAGATCATGGAGGCGCATGGGCGCAAGCCAGAGTTTGAGGAGGATGTGTTGGAGGAGTGGATGTTGCAGGCTGTTTCTGAGGGCTATTTCTTCGCGAGTCCAGATTATTCAAAGAAGAGGATCGAGGAAGCACGGGAACGGTTCAGGGCCAGTGGAGGGTTCTGTTCGGATCCCCTTCTAGGGAAGAAGGATGTTGTTGAGGCTGCGAGGGACAGGAACAAAGCGCTGAAGTGGCAGAGGACGAATGGAAGTATTGTTGACCGGAAAGGAAATACGATGCTACATGCTGCGGCTGCATTGGGAGCTATGGATGCCGTCCAAGGATTACTAGATGATGGACAGCTGCCTGTCAATGTGGAGAATGAGAAGGGAGAGACGCCACTGTACAAGGCCTTCCAAGCTGGCCATGCGAAGATGATTGAATTATTGCTTGATAGGGGCGCCGACGCTTCAACGGTGACTCGGCAGGAAAGGGTGAGTCCAATGCACTGGCTCTTTATGATTCCCGACACTTTTATCGCTGGAATCGCCAGAAGAATGATCGAGGGAGGCGCAAATATCAACGCAACCATCGAGCCTGTTGTCAAGGAGAACAGTGGCGGATTCCCAGAAAAGATCCAGATTCTTCACTAGTATGTTCTCCATCGTCTTCTCGAGGCTGGTCTAACAGCACAGTCCATTTGAGCTTCCGCATGGCACACCTCTGCACTGGGCCTGCTTCTTCCGCAACATGGTAGCAGTCGAAGCCCTGCTTTCTCAGGGTGCCAATGTCAACGCAAGCTATCACGCCTCGGATGCATCCACCACTCCTCTTTGTTTGACCGCATACTTTGGCGAACCCTCTCTAGCCAGGTACCTCATATCTCACGGTGCCGATGGCAGCCTGGTCGACTCCATGGGGCGCAACACGCTGCACGGAATAACCAAGTACTTCCCCGAGCGACATGGCTATCTCCCCCACCACTGGCACTACTGGATCCGTCACGGAAACTGGGAGCAACATCTGACCCGGATGACGGAGTTGGTCAAGATACTTGTGGACGCAGGCGCCGATATCAATGCGAAAGACAAGGCATATCCACCACTGACTCCCCTCGCAGCGGCTGCCGATCTAGGCGTCTGGGATGGAGGTGTCATCTGTGGGCTGCTAGACGCAGGGGCAGACTTAAGTGAATCTGTACTGTCAGCTGGAGATACAGTTCTACATTCGTGGGCATCCATAGTGGGACCACGTCTAGCTTATCCCGATTCCTACCTGTCAACGATGAAAGAAATCGTCAACGCCATGCCCGACATTGAGATCCCAAACATGTTCGAGAAGGATACTCCTCTACATTCATTAGCGACTATCTACCACCCCGAGGATGAATTTGAAGCAGCGTGCGAGATTTTCCTCTCCCACTCCCCTCCAGCAGACATCAACACAAAGACCCACCGCGGCACGACTCCCTTGACCATCGCCCTCGAGACGGATCTCGACCCGGCACGACGAGGCCTCTTCCTCCTGAGCAAGGGAGCCAACCCGCTTGTCCTCAACGACCGGGGACGGGACATCTTCTTCTCGATCGTCAACAACACCGCCCTTACCGACCAGGCGTCGCACGACCTGATCCGAACGTTCCTCCATCACTTGGATCCTGATATCCAGCAAGCCTATAGAAATCATTATCTCTCTAATGCCAACAGCAACCATACCCTTTTCGCCGCCGCAGAACGCGGAAAACCGCTCGCACTCACACTTCTCCTCTCCCTGGGCCTAGCCCCTCGCATCAACGACCTCAATCGTGATAAATCCAGGCCATGGACAGTCCTAGATCAAGCCCTCCACTGGGCCGAAATCAGCCGCCGCGCACACATGCGACGACTAGCAGACCACAAGCCCGGTGCTGGTCGGAACCAAGCTCTCGAGCAAAACCTCGTGTACGACGAAGCGCAGGGTCCGCCTGCTCGAGCTGCGGAGGCCTACAGGAGTTTTCCCGCGGTTATACGCATTCTGAGAGACGCAGGAGGGAAGCGAGCGTGCGAGTTGGAGGATAGTTCGAATGGCACAGGGGAGTATATTGAGCAGCCTTGGGAGTGGGATTTTACGGAAATATACCGGTATGGATTTACGCCGAAGACGCAGCCGAATTTGGAACAGTGGGATGGGCTGTATGAGATGGCGAGATATTCTGAGGGGTGGCAAAAGGGTAGGATGATTGCTCTGAAGGAGGAGTACGAAGAGGGAAGGTGGAGGCCGGATGTGAGAATGCTGGAGGAGCAATCATTTGTGAGGGAACTAGTATGTTGTCTGGCAGGAGAGGGGAGGGTCACCTTGGAGGCTGTAGATAGCCAGAAAAAGCAATGGCAGGTCGAGATGGAGGGGGGGAGGATTGTGAGTAAACAGATCAAGAGGGGATGATCATCAATATGACACCATTAGTCAATACGTCACCCATAACAAGCAAAGATAAGACTTAACTTGGCTGTACTTGGCAAGACGATTGAAGCTATTTATGTAGATCACTCGATAACACCTTCTGTATGGAAGAATAGTGCACTAACATGTCATTGTGCAGATTCTCCAACACGCTAAGGCCGCCACAGCATCACTTCCTGGTGAGGGGTAGACGTAGACGATCACATCAAGACATATTAAAGTGTTGCAAGTTGCATCTCGATCATCAATCTGCGATTAAAACAATCACAATGGCCACCAAGATCAAGCTCGTTGCTAACCCCCACTACCGCAAGTCGGGGACCAAGTCGTATGTCCACCTCATGCGCAAATATCGCTTCACCCCTACAAAGGGTGGGCGATACTTTCTCAGCAGCCGTCTTCACCAAACAGGCCGGCAGTATACAAACCTGCCTGTGGGTGGCAAAGCTCGCATCCAGCACGTGCTGCGCAAGAGAACGGATACCGACCAGACAGGCGACGTCGGTGCCGACGACGTCCAGAATGACGCCATGTATCTGGCACCAGTGAGTATCGGGACTCCAGCGCAAACACTCAACCTGGATTTTGACATGGGATCTGCGGACTTATGGGTAAGTCACGTACCTCATTAGCCCGTGCAGACTACTAAGGAATAGGTCTGGTCAACGAATCTCCCCTCGGCGACCATCTCGCAGCACAAGAACGGTACTATATTCGACCCAAGCAAATCCAGCACCTTCAAACAGTCCGACTCCACGTGGAAAATCTCCTACGGTGATGGCTCTTCCGCCTCCGGCACGGTAGGCACCGATATGATCTCGCTCGGCGGCTTGAAGGTCGAGAACCAGGCGATCGAACTGGCCGACACCCTTTCCGCACAGTTCCAGCAGGGAACCGGCGACGGTCTGCTCGGACTGGCATTCAGCAATATCAACACGGTCAAGCCGCAGGCTGTGCGCACTCCTGTCGAGAATATGATCTCTCAAGAGGACATTCCGAAATCGGCGGAACTGTTCACCGCGAAGTTGGGGTCATGGAAAGACGCTGACGAGCCGGATAAGGGGGAGTCGTTCTACACGTTTGGGTTCATTGATCAAGATACCGTGACGGCGTCGGGCGAGGAGATATACTACACTCCCATCGACAAGAGTCAGGGTTTCTGGCTGTTTGACTCTACATCGGCGACGGTGAACGGCAAGACGATTGCGCGGTCGGGAAACAAGGCTATTGCTGATACGGGGACGACGTTGGCGCTGGTCGATGATGAGACGTGTCAGGCGATTTATGATGCCATCCCTGGGGCGCACTACGACGAGGACAGTCAGGGGTATATTTACCCGTCCAACACGACAGTGGACAAACTCCCCGTGGTCTCGTTTGCCGTGGGAGACAAGCAATTTGTCGTGCAAAAGGAGGATCTGGGCTTCGCCGAGGCCAAGTCGGGGTACGTCTACGGAGGTATCCAGAGCAGAGGCAGTATGACCATGGATATTCTTGGTGACACATTCCTCAAGGGAATCTATGCAGTAAGTATTTGTCTGTGTGTTGAGACATCTTGCTAACAGTGGTAGATATTCGACGTCGGAAATCTGCGTTTCGGAGCTGTCCAGCGAAAGGAGTTGCATCAGAATCTGTCCGTGCCTCAGTAACAGTCAACCGGAATCTGCCTATCATTCGTACTATGTCAGAAATGGTCGTCTAGACACCTGTTGGCGTAGTGGTTTGATGGCTGATAGTTGCTTGTTGTCTCTTTTGTCTCTCATTTGAGACATTGCGAGAATCAATGGATTGTCGTTCAATGAGGAGAACAATACCATTGTTTATTGACTTAGCCGTTGTGTAGACATAGTTGTATCAGTCAGTCGCTCTATTCTCTTTGTTAGCAATCAAGACATATATTCAAGACACCATCATCCAGACATCCACCCTCTGTAGTGTCTGAGATTATACCGCCACACTCTTACAGACTCGAATATAAATATCTCAGTTGGCGAAGTCCATCTTCTCATCATCATCAATCACCTCTTCACCAACAACTTCTCTTTCTACCCCCAACTTACAAACTTTCGCAGCAGATCCCTTGGCGCCACAATCGCCTCGAAATTTAAAATGGCATGTCACTATCCCACCCCTTTACAAGGAAACATGCTAACTCCTATCCAGCATCTCCCTCTTGAAGTCCGTCGGGAGCTGGCACTCCTGCCCGAGAAGCCCAGCCGCGAGGAGTTGTATGTCCTGTGGACGCACCTCCTCCAGAGGTATTTCCCCTTCCGTCTTTACGGTTCCCTCCCCAACCTTGCCGATCTTCCTGACAAGCCTGAGGTGGACTATGCGCTATGTCTCGACCAGGAATCAGAAGACTCGCACATCAGCCTCACGGTCGCACGCGGATACGGACCCTTCGATCGCGTGTACTTCCTGCACGTCTTCTGTCACGCTGAACCCGTTTCCGAAACGCCATCCTATATCGCGGAGCTGCAGGCCAAGCTCAAAGAGCAAATGGTCAACCAATCCTACGGCGAGATCGCCAGGGAGCGTGGAATGACCATCCATGGCGCTATAGTTCTGGGCCGTCGGGTTACGTTCTACAGGTTGAAGCCCGATGGCTCTTTCGAGTGCATGAAGTGGCTGGTTGAGCAGAAGACAAGTCTGCATATCCTTGAGGATATGCGGGTCATCGCCACCCACCTCATGCAGATCAGCTGTGAGGTGAGTATGCGCGATTGAGATTGGTGCTGCTTGGTCTGAGCTACTTGGTACGGCGCGATGAAGGTGCTTCAGTCGTTTTGAGTTCGGTTTGCTTCTAGGTTTCTGGATATCTTTCGCTTTGGGATCGATTGATTGTCTCTTGGCTTGCTTGGTTGACTTTGGGTGAGTTATGCAACGGTCCTGCTTTGATTTTGGTTTCTCTCTTGGTTGTCTGACTTGAATGATCGATACATCTGGCCTGAAGGGCATACAATTTGCAATCGTTGAATCAAAAACCCCGTCTTTATTTTCCTATCCTACTACGTAGATAACACTATTACTGGTAAGACCCCTCAACGGCTGAAATGGCAATCATAAGCAGTAGAAGGGAACCTCCATTGACCCGGACGTAGGTAAGCCCATCTTGCGACATATCATGGCCTGACAGTTACTGAGATCGTCAACAGGTCCCTCTTTTCCCGTATCTGTCATGTGGCAGCCTGAACGGAATCACGGTCCGATCCCTTAACCCCTCGAGCGTGATTGACGCAGTTTCTTCAGTGTTTCAATCCGGTTAAATAAGGTACTCTGGTTGCATCCAATCGGGAGAGACGGCCTGGTTCTCAAGTCTTATGCAAGGTTTAGATAGATTAGAGTGTCTGCAGTTTTGCCGTCTCGGCTCATGCTTGTCTTACTTGGCTGAATCCTGCAGGGACGGACTTGCGGGGTAAACATACCTCTCCGTGCTTAATCGGGATAGTCAAGAATGGTATAAATATCAGACAAAATCTTCCGGACACAAGGCGTCCACCTGGTAGATCAAGCTTGATTGCATGATGCTTCTCCTTGGTATATTTCTTGCCCGGCTTGCGGTGGCTGCCGCGCAGAGCAGCTGCGTCTCAGCTTGGTGAGTCTTCCTCTGCTCAGAGCTTGCAGTTGGCTAAGAGTCAGGGGCCAATGTGGTGGCATTTCTTACACCGGTTCTACCTGCTGCCAAAGTGGGAATTCCTGCGCCGAGATCAATTCGTACTACTACCAGTGCACACCGGCAACATCTGTGAGTGTTCTCGCCAAGAGCTATTCGACTAGGCATAACAGCAGTAGACTTCAACTGGCACTGGGACCTCTCCCTCTAGCCCTGGCTCATCTTCTATTAACACTTCGGGCTATACAACAACAACTGTTCTTCCGAGTCCTACAGCTACACAGAACCCTTATCCACCGGCCAATGCCAGCTCATGCGGATCGTGGGCTCTTGTTGACAATGTTTGCTGCCCATACTACTGTCTCTCTAATAATGAATCCGAGTCGTGCACGAGCAGCTGTACCGGCGGCTGCGGCAGCCCTCCTTCATCCATGTGCAAGTCCGGGACGATGTGTACGTTCCCCCTTCGAACTTGAACTGTGAACATGACTGATACTCCACAGGGGGAGAGCAACTTACCGTAACCTCCAACGAGGACTGGCATTACAGCGTGAGCATCCGCATCCTACATTGACCCTTAGATTCGTACTGACAACTACAGCGCTCAACGCACTTTGGTCTGACCAGCGGCGGCGCCTGCGGGTTCGGCCTGTACGGCCTCTGCACCAAGGGCAGCGTCACAGCTAGCTGGACAGACCCCATGCTGGGCTCTACCTGCGACGCCTTCTGCACGGCGTATCCGCTCCTCTGCAAGGATCCTGCAAACGTAACCCTCCGTGGCAACTTTGCCGCCCCGAACGGAGACTACTACACTCAGGTGAGTAAACCGAAAACAGTGAAGCGACAACGCTGAGTAAATAGTTCTGGCCATCTCTGGCTGCATCCGGCAATCCCGACAACTACCTCTCCTGCGGCGAGTGTTTCGAGCTCATCCGCACCAAACCCGACGGGACGGACTACGCCGTCGGCGAAACCGGATACACCGATCCCATTGTCCTCGAGGTAGTAGACAGCTGTCCCTGCGACGCAAATGCGAAATGGTGCTGTAAGTAGTCCCCTCCCAACTCTAGCTCCAATCTCACAAAACCAGGCGGAAGCGGCGCAGACCACTGCGGCGAAATCGACTTCAAGTACGGCTGTCCGCTCCCAGAAGGATCCCACCACATGGACCTCTCCGATATCGCCATGGGCCGACTCCAAGGCAACGGCAGCCTCGCCGAAGGCGTGATTCCCATCCGCTACCGGCGCGTGCCCTGTCCCAAGCCCGGGAATATCTACATCTGGCTCCATGACGGCGCCGGTCCGTACTATTTCGCGCTGAGCGCGGTGAATACCAACGGGCCTGGCTCTGTGATTAGTATCGAGGTGCAGGCTGGTGGCTCTGGGGAGTGGATTGCGCTCGAGCATGACCCGAACTACACGAGTAGTCGGCCGCAGGAGCGGTATGGCTCTTGGGTGCTTCCGCAGGGCAAGGGGCCGATTACTGTGCCTGTCTCGATGAGGCTGACGGCGCCGGATGGGCAGGTGGTGGTTAAAGAGGGGGCGATCACTAGCTTTACCCCGCCGGCGACTGCGGTCCAGGGGTTCTGGTATATTGATCTGGGGGTGCAGTTTACCTAGCAGATAGTTGAATAGTGATGCAGTGATTCGAATGTACTGGAGGTTGGAAAGGGCTCTCCAATTTCCTGCAGTCTCTCATGTGCTCCCAGCTGAACAAGTCCAAAAGCAGACAATAGCCCAGCAGTATTCTATCCAACAGATAATGATCATACGGTCTCGTGATCGAGCTCGGGGTAGCAGGCGGAGTATCGGAGTCTCGGCTAATGATACACGCTCAGCCAAAACCCTGGAGAACGTGCAACAGGATGTTCGATCCGTCTTGGGCACTTACGGAGAGATAGACGGTCAATCAACGTCGACCCTCCAGTACTTGCACGCTCTGCCTAGAAGCTCTTCGATCTTTGCCCCACTAGCGTTGTGTTGCCCGAGTGGTGTCGGATATAGGACAAATGATAGATAGTCATTTTGCGCCTAGAAGGTCCGTTAAAAACCTTCTAAAGGCCGATCAGCTCACTGATCTTTCAGACTATCCTGTCCACGGACGCGTTGGCATCCAGGCTCAGTGCAACAATCTTCGACAAGCCTTGGAGGTCAAGCCGCAGTGCTGGCTTGGCACGAATGACTTGATCACCTTGAGGCCAGTCAGCCCTTCTCGATGGAGCCAAGATCATCTTTGGGGTGGGGGCATTTCGTAAGGATAAGGATCATGATACGCCGGCTCCCGGCTATTCCTTCCCTCAAATGCCGGAGGAGCCTCCATTTTGCAGTTCTTACCCGTATTGGGCATGGATTGACGTTCTACGGAGTAACAGGCGAGTGATCTACCAAGAGCTAGCCACTAATAGTGTTTATGTGGATTCCTCCCCGCTTCGATGTCACAGATCGAACGTGAGGCTGACTCTGCGATCATCATAGCTGCGCAGCCTGCGCCTTGACAGGCGCAAGGCTGTGTCTAACTACCCAGGCTGCCCTGTGTACACTCTGTTGTTGGTTCACATCGATTTCCTGCTGTACTTGTACTTCATGAGTCTGCGAGCAGCTTCCTCTACTTCCTGCTACTTCGCCTCTGAGGAAATATACATGAACCGGTCTGCTCTGATGTTGAAAATCTACAGAAAAGATGCCGGGCTTGGTTGAAACTCCGGCTACAAACTCGGCTACCTCCGCGCCTGGCGAGCGTTATTCAGTAGACGCTGGCTCCTCCAACCGGCAAGATGCTAAGAGCGACGACAAGCACAAACCGCCGAAAACTGTTCCCCTGCAACGTTCCGTATACATCGTGTTCTTGACTCTGCTGTACGGAGCCGCAGCTCTGTACGCCTGGGTGATCATCTGCATCCTCACTTATCGCCCCATCGGTGCAAATAGCTATGGACCCGACGAACTCGATCGCATTCTCAGTGGCCCTCATCTTGGCAGCACCACGGTGCCCGAGTACCTCGACACATTGTTTGCCAAGAGCGAGAGGTATCTCAGGGCGGCGAGGACTGTCCAGGCCTTGGTGTCTGTGGTCACCATCCCCTTGACTTCCGCCGTGTGCTCACAGGCAGCCGTGGTGTATATCCAGCGGAAGCGAGGGGACAAGCGCCCGACCCTCAGGCAAAGCATGGCCCTGGCGGACAAGGGATGGACTGACCTTGTACTCTTGAAAAATCTCATCTTTGGGGGTTGGAATAAGTACCGGTCCTCGCTACTACTCTTCGCCCTGTTTCTGCATCTCCTAGGTGAGTTCATTGTCTATTTTGCTCCACCTGATCCAACTGCTCACCTTCTTTCTTTCTTTACAGGCGCGGCCATATCTCCGGTACAGCAGATCTTTCTCTCATATAAGACGATCAAGCGTGTCGGGTTCCCTGTCAGCCTTACCCAAATCACAGACTTCACCGATCTTTTCCCGGACAGCGGACCTGACATTGGGCTGGATGCAACCAAACTCAGAGCCACTCTGGCATCAACAGTGAATACTGTGGTTCAGCCGAGACTCTGGTCCTCAGCCAATGGCACAGTCTCCATTGACGATAAGACTTGGTACACGTATTCGGCAATGCAGACAAAATCCCAAAATACCCTCGCCAATATATCCACTATAGCTGACCCATTCTGGGCCGAGCTCCCCACCAGTACCAACACTGGTTTACTACGACAGTTCGCTCCTCGCATCAACTCGACGGCCATATGGGAGAACAATTCAGCTGCCATACTTCCCGAAGACTGCAACTCATTGTCTGACGCCTTCTATCTCCACTACCAATATGGGCAGGATAATGACGCTCCATTTCAATACGACATTGAGATATGTATGCCGGGAAACATGTCCGAATCACCTTGGAAAAACCAACTGTCTCGACAAGATTTCAGCGAAGAGTTGTACTTCAAGATGAACTTTTCGGGAGACGGGGGGGGGCTCAATTACCTGCCCAGACCAGGAACATATTCGAGGAAGCTGACACTCCACACCACGACCGGCTACTTCGAGCTTCCCAACTATGCGAATGGCCAGGCCCCTGGGCCGTTCATCGACGAAAGTCCGTTTGGCAGGAGCCCGCGAAACTTCACCCCTCGGGACCTAGACAGCGATACAGCATGGACTACGCTCAACGCTACCTTGAATGTGATGAATGCCGGCAATAAAGGTCCACTTCTTTACATTGCCATGGCACTGTTTGGCGAAGGCTCTTTCGCCGATGTGCAACACACCGTCTTGGCAGCATATGCCAACTCCGGCATCAGCTACGGTGGTTGCATTGACATCATCCCGTTTGTTCAACTGCTTGACGACCCCAACTCCTCCTTTAAGGCGTCCCCGGGTAACCCGTGTCTAACGGGTAGTGGTCTAACGGGTAATACTACCCGTGATCGTGTATACGACGACGACACGATGCATGCAATTGTCGCAGGGTACTTTTTCCTTTTCTCCGGGGACCCTACTTATGGACCAACGTCAGAACGAGTACAGAACGCCTTTGCCTCGGCGGCGTTCCTAGCCAACGACATGTTCATGACGAACAACTACCATCAGCAGAGGATCGGCATCTCATACGACATGGGTGCCGACGTACAAATCCCGCATATCTCCCGTGCAGGAATCATCTTCGTTTCGGTATTACTAGGTCTAGACCTGGCATGTCTTCTGGCATTGTCCCTCTATAGCGCATGGATTCCTCGATGGACGGGGACTCTCGACTCCTTTGCGATGCTGCGGATCGGGGCCTCTATCTCGGGAAAGGTTCCTCTGCTTGCCACGACACATGTTGAGCGCATCAAGACTCTCGACGAGACTCCCGGGTGGATGGGAAACTCATCAGATGGTGAGATAGGGGAGCTATGCTTGGGCGGGGAACGGCCACTGAAGAAGACGCGGCGTTATCGCAGTTATGATACCGATCATGCGGCTCAAGCAATGACGAGGAAACACTCGGGGCCGATCAGACGTGAGGGATATTCCTTGGCTCCTGGAGAAAGTGCGTAGCAGTCATACTTGAGTCGTCTCTCACCTGGGAAACACCACCTTAATGCCCTTTAAGCATCTTATTTTATTTATATTCAGAGGCTATATACATACATACAGTTAATAAAAGTCCTAGTTAAAATCTAAGCAGTAGGTATCCCTAGACCTTAAGCTATATATACTTCTATTAATAGAGGATAGCAATTATAGCGGTGCAGGTGGTAGGATATATAGTAGTACTAAATATAGCAGTGCTAATACCTTAAGCACCAGCAGGTGTTCTAGGGCCTAAGGCACCTATAGAGAATAGTTAGACTAACTTCTAGGCATTTCATAATATCCTTTAGATAATAACTATAACTTATAGAATTAACTAGTATACTTCTAATATTACTTCTCTATCTAGTAAACCTCTATATCTTCTGTTCAACAGAATGGACCTATCAAGACAAACGATCAACGCCTGTCCCACTCTTCATTGCACGATCCTATACAGCCAGTCGTCAGCACCGCCCAAACCGATCACAGAAATTGACTCACCAAGAGTGCTGTTGGGACAAATCTGTACATGAAATTCACCATCGAGGTCAACGCTCCTCGCCATACAGGACCGGAGGCACCGCCCAAGATATCCTTGACCACCTCCTTTGCAAAATCCGCCGGTGCACTCTTCGTCTGCACGTCTTCGCCGACTCCGCGCCTCCGGATCTCCTCGATAGCCTTGTGATAGAGCGAGTTCTCAGGCAAGCTCAGATCAGCATGGGACATGACGTTTGTTGCGACGGAGCCGGTAACAAGGGAAACGACCCTGATGCCGAACGGCTGCAATTCCAACCGCAGTGTTTCACTCCACTGCATCAGAGCGGCCTTGGACGCATTGTATACACCTGTTTCCATTAACCAACCGCACAAACCAACGAACAGAAATCCGGCACACACTCATCCACGGCGCATACAAAAACCCCGAAATCGAGCAGACATTCACAATCGTCCCCTTGGCAGCGAGGACCAACGGAGCGAACGCCTGCGTAACAGCAATCACACCGAAGAAGTTGACATCGAGAACCCGCCTCGCATCGTCGACGCTTGTCTCCAGGGCCGGAAACACCAGAGACTGGCCGGCGTTGTTGACGAGGATGTCGAGCTTCCCGGATTGGTTTCGGACGGTTTCGACGGCGGCAGCGATGCTTTCTGCGGAGACGACGTCTAGCTCAAGGATCGTCACGTTGGCCAGCTTCTCCAGGTGGCTCATCCTGGCTCGGGACCGCGCCGTCGCGTAGACGTGGAGACCCTTTGCGTGGAATTCCTCCACCAAGGCGGATCCGATGCCACCGGCGCTGCAGCCGGTGATGAGGACGGACTGTGGCATCCTGATAACCTGTTGTTTGAGAGTGTTGAATAGTCTTCTGCACCGACTGTATCAAGCTTGAGGCCGGGATAGAGAGGTACAGAAAAGTACAAATTGCTGTGCTAAAAAGGACAATTCCTGATGGCTGCAGAGTTGTCACTCTTTTGCTTAACAAGTATGTACAATAGCAAATGGATAAACAAACCAAGTGAGGATAATATTACAGGTCCCAGTTGTTTTATTAGAGACAAGAACACCCCCTAGACACCAAAGCTCAGAATCAGGCAACATAGCCGCGTCGACAGTTGCTAGCATAGGTGATGACTCTTAATTCCGATTACGTTAACTCCGTAGGAGGCCAACTAACGCAACTGTCTGATCCCTGCATGTAAGAACCCAGCCGGATTCTATATTCTTCCCAATGCCAAATGACCAACACCGTGGTCGGTATGGATATGGGGCCCCGGGACATGGTGTTTCTAACAGTTGAACAACCTCAGGATCGACCACCCTTCTCTAGCTCTGAACAAGCGTTTCATGCGATGGAATGTGATCTACGAGTCTTTCTATAGAGAGTAGTGGCATTCTTGTTACGTCGACACGCGAGGAGGATTGCCAATGAAAAAAACTGAGAGAATTTAAAGAATGGAACAACAAAAACATACAACAGCCGGGATTCGCTGGTGGTCACCCACCCAACTACTAACCGGCCGGCGTGTGGCTTAAGTACGGCTGAGCGGACGGGAAGCCCTGTTTTCCACACCCTATGGTCGTATGTGCTTGTATCTTTTCGGATAAGGTTGATATAGCCCGCAGAAAAGGGTGAGTGCTGCTTCCGGCTCACGCAGACTGAGGTGAGCAGGGTGAGAGCTAGGTGAGAATCACCCATGGGTCGGTCATACGACTCGGGTACGCAGTAGACGTCCTACTATCTAAACCTGGATATAACGAAGACCTTGTCTAGGTTACCAAAGTTAAGAAAGCCAGACCGCAATGACAAAGGAAAGAGATATATATATATAAAGGACATAGTGGGAGGGACGTCGTCTATAGACGTGTATCTGGTCCTTGACGGCCGTAGGGCTTGTTCATAAATCCTAGACATTCAAAACGGGAAAACAGTGTCTTGAGATTCTTATTCGAATCAATTCTGCAAAAAGGTGAGTGAACATGCTCGCTACGTGTACTTGTCAACTGCAAAACGAGTTCTCAAAGCCTCGCCATATTAGTAAAACAACGACGGCACTGGCATGAATGACAGCATGATAAACCCCAGAACACCGTTTCCCCAGCCCAGTCCAAGAGCAACATACAGAGGTGCGGCAGTCAGATCCAAAAAGGCACCAAAGGGGACCAGATGACGAGGTGGGCCGCGAGGGCGGACGCCGCGGCTGCCGCCCCGAAGGCATCGACGAGATAGATCTGGCCTTGGATGACTACGAAGACTATGCTCAGGGGAATATGCTGCGGTGCTGCTACAATGACCAGACTGCCTCCCGGTCCTCCGAGGTGTCGAAATTGCGACATCGTAAGGTGGACAAAGTTCAGCACGGCGATATAGTTGCCTTGCACCACTTTATGCTGTGGCTCCTCGAGTAGTCCGTCCGTGTCGAAGCTGTCTCCGAAGTCATCGCATTCCTGTGAGAGAGACACCGTCATTTGCAACCGCAATGTCCACCGTCTGCACCTCGACGAACACCGCGCTGAGAGCCTTCCGGTCAGCGATGTCTCATCTTTCGATGTCTCATCTTTGATAGTGGATGAGGTCACTATCGTGGTCGTCGTGTGCAGCCGGGTTCAGACAGAGAACGTATACATGGGCTCCCTTGGATGCCAGAAGTCTGGCTGTTGCTTATCCGATGCCTGAGCATCCTCTTATCCGCGGAATTAGGCTGGTTTAACATCTGATCCAAATGATGGACGTACTTGTGACTACAGCCGACTTCCCTTCCAAGGCTGTAATATCAGCTTCGGTAATATTCTCTTGACTACCATGTACTATGACTATGATGTTTCGAGATGGTATATAGGTTCGCTAAGAAAAGCATATGTATTGCAATGATCAGAACGAACCGCTTGTCTTCATCAAGCTGTTCAGGTACTTTTCTACTAAGTACATGGCTTGGCGACGAGGGGTCGCCGGCGGCTCGCCACATGACACTGGGATACAGCAATCAGTACCACTGCTACACTTTGAATCTCGGCACTGAGAGGTCTGCTTCTCTTTTTTACTTTGTAGATTGGGCCCAATCTAATCACATAATAGTACAGTGCTTCTGGGAAATTAAAGGAAGGGGCTGTGTGCTCTGAGGAACAGCATGAATGAAGTTAAACTGTCCTGTGGTTAGGGTTAGGGTTATGAGGTATGCTGAAGAATAACTACATCCAAGTCCATTTCACTTCAAACCTCACTGAAGTCTTAACACTTTCCTTTTATGTCTGTTTGCTTGTGACTAACCTCCTCTAGTAATAATGAGGTCTAGTTATTTATTCGTCATTACAGGTGCTCTGTTAGGACATATAGTCTAAAGTTAAGAGCTTAACTATGAGGACAGCATCTATGCTCTAGTAAATAGTAACATCACTGCCTCCTATATTAAGTACTGTAGGGATGTCTGGATAAACATCACAGGCTTTACAGTGAACAAACTCCCATATATCCAGGAGTTTATGGGCATCACCTCCCCAGATAATGCACACCAGCTGTAGGTCATTGCAGAACTTATTCAGACAGCAGTCAGTGAGGAACAGTAGGGTGATGTTACATTCCTGTACAACATCTTTTTAATAAATGCGCATCTGAGTTTGTAAGCATGGCGAGCCTGCAAGTGCAGGCTAGTTGCTGGACACTGTGAGAGAAAGGCCTCCAACGCTGGTCCTGATGATCATTTGATCGACCTCTGCGCCAGTACATCGAGCTCTCCATCACCAGTTGACGCATTTAGAGCCCTTCCCAAACAATACGCCAAACGTCAGGTCGAGGTGGATTTCTCGACTACGCCTGTGACTGATCCGTCGGCTACACCAGTGGCAAAGCGTGAAGACGACATTGACCAATATGTCAAACGTCAGGTCGAATATCCAGTGACTTTCCAACTCCTGACTGTGGCTGTTGGTGATCCGGGATTACCAGCTACACCCACTGTGGACAAACGTCAGGTCGACGTAGATATCTCGACGAGGTCGGGTCTGAACCAACGCGTACAACAGTGGACAAGCGGGAAGTCAATGTCGACATCAATCAGATCGTATTCAGTGCCGGTCATGTGGCTGTGTCTAGTGCCTGCGTAATGCTGTTTGATCGGATTCGAACAGATGCGACATGCAAGTCAGGCGCTCCGTGTAATATCTGCTATAATGGATGCTGCGTCAGCTGGAGTGTGGATTGGTGGCCATCACCGAAGGACCGCAAGCACAGGTCATGGTAGCCGTTGGTACAGACTCATTCGGGAGGGTTGGGTTACGTACTTAGCCAGTTGGTCGTACATCGCTGCTTTTTTCCATTGTCACTGTAAGTAGTGCTTTGTACCAGGAGGCATCACTTTGCTCTTCATCCTATAATATTACAACAAGCTCGATCATCATTACTCAACTATCTTACCTACCTCACACTCCAGGAATTGATATTCCCACTCTAGGCTGTTTACTGGGTCCTAAGACTTTATCCTCGGGAGTTGTTCTTCAATAAGCCGCGGACACTTGTACCCACTACTTGGTTCCACCACTTAGTGGTAGATGGTTGAGTTGGCCGTTGACGATGCCATCTTTGCTGTCAGAAGAAGGATCCTATTGTGGTTGCCTATGCGGTCGAGGAGGCATGCTGTGGCTCCCAATACAGAGAGGCAGCCGTTTTGAACAGTGATTTGAGCGGGTAGGGCTTGAGGCAACTATACTGAGATCTATCATAGGAGGAAGGGGCTGGGGGTCAGTTACGCGTTCCAACTGGGAGTACTTCTTCTATCCCAGCCATATGGTTCAATAGTAGGTAGAGAGCCCTCTGGCAACAGTCCTTATAGGCCTTCGTCCTTGAGCAGCGCAATCAAATGCTCACCGACCACATCACCAACGAGCTTATACCCCTCGGCAGTTAAATGCAGCCCATCATCCCAGATCTTCTCTCTGAATTCCTCTGTGGCGTTGTGATACGGGAGTTTGCCATGGAGGTCAAATGCATGACTATCCCGCGATTAGCTGCTTGCAGTGTTCTCAGCTTTATCGAACCTACAATCCCTCCGCTTGATGAGCGAGTATGGACGAATTCACTTCGTTTCTCCTCATGTCAAGCGTCGTACTGACAGCCGAACATTCAGGAATGGTCAGGGCGAGAACATTTGCGCCGTTGTCTAGAGCTACGTCCCACACCTCTTGCAGGGCAGGGTATATCTTCGAAGGCGGATAGCGTGTCCCAAGATCACTGTTGATATTAGCATATCAGGTTCCTCCGAGCATAAAGACTAAAGAACGAAGCAAACATACTTCGTTCCCCCGAGAACGATAACCCAGTCATAGCTGGATCCGTCAACTGTAATGGTCAGCACTGCAACAAAGATAAGTGAAGCTGACACACATTTTGCCTTGATTCGAGACAGGGATTTCCCGGGAGGACTAATGACCAAATCACCCGGAAGGCCGTCCACGTCAACGGTGAGGGTGATCTTGGGAAAGGCTGCCTGCAGTTTGTCTTTCAGCGTCAAGGCGTATGGATGGTAGTCGCATCCAAAATGGTAGTATCCGGCTGTCAGGGAGTTGCCAAAACAGAGTATTGAGAGTTCCTTGCTCATTTTGGCCATGTAGACGGGATTTTGTTGAGGGATGACATTGCTTTATATACCCCGCGCTCTGTGTGCAGTTCATATTACAAGCACGCCAGGCCTAAAATAGTAAGCATCTTTTGGCCATAGATCCTTCCCATTGGCCATTTTATCATGCACAGCAGTATGGGCAGTAAGCTTCTGCAATAAATAGGTCAATTTATGAAGAAATCATCCCAGTCAGGGTACGCACTGGAAGTGGCAAGCTAAGTAGATGGTACCAGGAACTCGCTGAATCACTACGCAAAATCTCCAACTCTCGCGGCCTAATCAAGTCATTCCGTGAAAAGATTCTAAGCGCGGATCCAGACTTGGAGCCATCGGGGCCGTCAGATCGAAGAGGACACTAAATCATTACAAGATTGGATTTCGAACCCATCAGCATTCTGGGGTGTGGATCCATTCTGTACACCATTTGAATTCGTGCAACATAGTCTAGACCTCGCAGAAAGGACTGAAGCGAACAAGGCAAAAGAGATTGATGGGAAAACAGCAGACGGTAAAGAACCTATACGGCGCAGAGTTACCCTCATCATTCTGTATGACATCCTCAGTGAGGAAGTATCACAGTTAAAAAGCCAACCCAATCAGAAACTGCACCGGAAGTACCTCACTGGCGCCATCAAAAATGTTGTAGCCAAGGTGTACAGCTATTAGAATGCAGTAGAGCAAACTAAGCTACATATAACATACCCGACTCACCTATCTACAACGGTATGGGGGAAAATGGTCACAGCTCAAGCGCAGAGAGATTATACTAGCACCTCTTGATAATTCTATAGTTATGTACAAGACATATATACACACCACACTAGCATAATCAAAGTGGAAAGGCAAGAACCAAGATCATGATTCACGACGAAAAAACCCCCTCCTCGTTATCACAAAAGAAATGCACCATGAACGCCCCATCCCCCATCGTATCCCACAGCCTCACCAGCGCAAAAACTGAACAATACATCCACCCCTCCCACCCCTCCACCCCCTCCCCCTCATCTGGATCCGGAAACGCCTCCACAACCTTAACATACCACTTGTTGATCTCCTCCCCACACCGCCCATGCCTCTCCGCATGCTCCTCCGCAGTCGGCACCTGAGCAAGCAGCGACAGGATCTCGTCATCGAGCACTATGCACACGCGGTACTTGTTCCACTGATCGCGCTGCCCCTGGCCTTCTACCCAGGACTCGAAATGCGAACGCACATCCTCGATGGATGCGCCGTCGAGAGTTGCCGGGTCGTCCATGATGGTCAGGCGGTGGCACGCCCATAGCTCGTTGTTAGGTGTGGGATCTGGATTTCGGACGCCGGAGGAGCGCGGGTCTGCGTCTTGGTAGACTTCTGCCTTGATCCAGGAGTTGAGGACGTCGATTGCCCTGGAGAAGGCGGCGTCGGATTTGTAGGTCGTGCGGTAGACTACCCACCCCCATGTGTCTTGACGCTGTTCGCGGACGTAGGCAAGTAGTTTGCGGGAAAAGCGGTGCCTGTCTGCCTGGACCTGGTCTCGAGCAGGTTCGAGGTACATGATTTATATTAGTGTGCAAATTATATGGTTGATGGGTGAGGAGGAGTGATAAGGTGGGTGAGTGAAGGAAAAATAAACTGGGGGACTATAGGATTATCACTGGCTAGACTCTCAGGTACATTAGGTAATTCAAGGCAATTCCAAGGCAACTAGTTTAGGTTAGTATTTAGTGTTGGCGGAAGGCAAACGGGCTCCGGTGATTACCATGGCCGGAGCCCTATACCCTATCTGAAGAATTGCTCGCTAAGGCATCCCACACTGCCTAGTCTCAATTATATATAACTAGGTTCTTAGATAGCTTAGCTGATAGTCTTATAACTAATTCAACACTCTGAATACCCTCTAGATTCCTTCCCTAATAGGTAACTGGCGTAACCTCTTCTCATAGGTTATGAGCCCAGCTTGTTCTATCTAACCTCATTCCCCTGAACTTTACTAGCTGCCTACAACATGGCCCTAATTAATATCAATAAGCTCAAGGCTAAGAGTGATATAAAGGTAATCTGACTATATCAAAAGATCCACAATAACACTAACTAAGCCACTGCAGAAGGGCGTACCCCTAGTAGTAAGTAAGCTAAGAATCTCATCATACTCAATACTAAAATCTTTACTTAAGGAATCATAGTTAAAGTGAACTAATCTACACCTAAGGCCAGTAATAACTGGAGCATCAACTCTAGGGTAGTTTAAGTACCTGCCTCAATAACTGCTCGCAACAATGGTGATTTGAACCCTCTAAATTAAGTAGATCCGGCACTGCCACCACAGTCTCCGCCTGCTTAACCAGACTAAGATCAGCATCCTATAAGTCGCTCATCATCACTAGACCCCCTACTGACTGACACTGACACTGAAATGGCTGATCCATACAACTATGACCCCGCGTGGTACACTATAGGGAAAGATATTAGCCTCATTAATAAGGTCCCTACCCTTAAAGGATTATAGAACTACAACTAATAGTACTGAGCTATATATCTAGCCTTTATATCTCTAGGGGTCTGGCCCCTAATTACTAGAGATGAATAGCCCCCAACACTACTAGGCCTTAAAATTTATGGATAGGCTACTATCTGAAGCCTTACTAATGCTGATATCTCTATTAATTATTTTAAGTCCTATAAAAACTAGAAGATCCTTAACTTCTAGATTATAGCTCACCTTGTTTCTACTATTAGCTATAATCTCTAGGTTAATATTAATAAGGACTGGGGCTGCATGGAGGTCTATAACTATCTAAAAGGTTAAAAAGCTAAGGGCGGCTTCATGCTTACTAAGACCCTCTAAGAAATTATTAGATTACACTATACTAACTTTAAGAATATCTAGAAATATACTAATAAATTTACTAAACTCCAGGGATATATGACTATATTTAATAAAGCTGCTAAGTTACCCTAATGGGCCATTAACATTCTGTTTATTAATAGCCTCAGTAATGATTTCTAATAGTTTTAATTAATTATTAAATAAGATAAATTATTTAGTAAACTAGAGAACCCAATGAACTGGGCAGGATTGGTCAAGAAGGTGGTGAACTATGAGGGTTCTATGTAAAAAAATAACTAAGGCTCCTGAATTACAGCACTGAATATCACTACTAAGCTAGCTAGCAGATCTTTCTCTAATGGCCAACTTGACCAGATCAGGGCCCTCCTCTTACAAGAAGGGAATTTAACCCTGAGAGGGCGCCCCTACTGCACCCACTATTAGGCTCCTAGCCATTAGCTAGACATCTACTAGATTAAATAAGGTAAGAGTGAGGAAGAAATACAATCCCTGAAGAGAAAAAGATATAAAGAAAAAGGCAGGAAGCTCACCTCTTAAATCTGCAGACCTAAAGATAGAGAGGCATAGGCTAACTTAGCCACTACTGCTGACTCTATTAATGATTTAGATAGATCAGACTCTAAGATCAGCTTCCTGGTGTGAGTAGCAGCACTCTCATTAAATAATGAAACCCTAGATAAGCCCTATGATTAGTGCCTTGACTCAGGTGTCTTGAGGCTAATGTTGTATAATAAGATATGTTTTTCCTAGATCTTCTTAAGTAAGATTAAACATATCTTTGTAGCTGGAGGAGAGTCTATTTTAGTAGAGGGTAAAGGCCCTGTCACAATCTGTGCAGTCACTAATGGCTATCTAAAGTAGATTATAGTTAAGAATGTTCTCTACGCTCCTAAGTTAACTAAAAACCTACTCTTAATTAGGGCTCTTAATGACTAGGGATATAAGATTAATTTCCATGATGGTTGTGTCTAAATTCTTAAAGATAAGGTTCTCTGCACCACTAGAACTAAATAATATAGCCTCTACTATCTAGACACTGAAATGCCTACTGAGGAAGCACGCGCCCTTATTTCTAGGATGAAAATAGTTATAAAGCTAAAGCTAGAGGGCCTAGTAATGGTTAGCCTCTGGCACAGATAACTAGGCCACCTTAACTATGATGTAGTTATCAGAACCTTAGACCTAGTAGATAGTATTCATCTCTTATCCTAGCAACAACCCTTATACAATACTTGTATGGAATCTAAGATAGTTAAAGCCTATATTACTAGTAATATCACCTGGGCGACTGCGCTATTTAAGTAAGTCTATATTAATATAGGCTTTATACTAACTAAAGAACTAAAGGGGGAGACCTACTATCTCCTTATTATTAATAATTACACCCACTGCATCTAGGCAGTCTACCTTAAATTAAAAGAAGATATACTGTAAATCTTTAAGATCTAGTATAAATAGATTACTATATAATATAATACTATTATTAAATAGATCCAGTGTGATAATAGTAGGGAATATATTAATAAGAACTAGGATGCCTTCCTTACTAAAACTAGCATTATCCAGGAACCAACAGCCCCCTATAACCCTAAATAGAATGGGATTAGTAAATAGTCTAATAGGGACCTCTAGAACTAGCTGCAGGCTACCCTGCAGGAGAGCTAGCTATCTAAGACCCTATAGACTAAGCTATTGCTTATAGTAGTTTACCTCTAGAATTAGTTAGTATCTAAAACTCTGCCGCACAGTATCCTCTAGGAGAAGTTAATAGATAGAAAGCCTAACCTCTCATACCTATAGGTCATTAGCTACACTATATAGAAGGTCACCCCCTAGGACTATAAACTTAGTAAGTTTAAAGACTAAAGCTAAAAATACATTCTCCTAGGCTATAAGGCCCATAATCTCTACTAGTTATAGAATCTAAAGGTTAACTGGGTCGAATGCATATATAATATAGTATTTAATAAGAACTCCTTACTACCCCTTGAGGGCACTATCTACAATCTTAATACTATAATAGTTGCGCCAGAATCCCCAGAGGAATCAATTATTTAGGTTAATAATGACCTGCCCTAAATAGACATACCAGAAGCACCACTATTTAAGGGGGAGAATAGCCAGAAAAGGTTAAACAGTGGCACTTCAACACTGGACCTAAAGAAGACCTTAATAAAGGCTATCAACCATGCCTTACACATGCTAAGGCAATAACTTAAGACCTTACTTAAGAGCTTAAACAGTAGATAAGTCACTGCTCTACTTACTATAATGGAAGAAATACAAGCCTTCGCCTATAATACCATGGAACACATCAACCTTAATAAACCCTAGTCCTATTAGAAAGTAATTAGGAGTAGATAAGCTAAGCTATAGAAAGATGTAATATAAAAAGAGCTAGAGTCCATTCTTAAAAACAAGACTTAGGACCTTATTAATTATCTAGAGGGGGTCAAACCACTCACTGTAAAATAGGTATATAAAATAAAGGTTGGCCCTGATAGAAAGCCTAACTAATATAAGGCTAGATAGGTAGTCTATAGCTTCATGTAGCACTACAGTGTTAACTATAAAGAAACCTTTATAATAGTGGTCAAATCAATGAGCTATAAGGCCCTATTTACCATAATGGCTATTTAGGGTTGGTATGCTAACTAAATAGATGTTAAAACTATATTTCTAAATAGTAAGATTAAAGAAATTATCTACATCTTTTAACTAATAGGTTTTAATGATAGATTAGGTAAAGTCTGTAGGCTCTAAAAGGCACTCTATAGCCTTAAACAGTCCCTAAGGCTTTGGTATAAATATATAGTAAAGTTCTTTGCTAGTTAGAGCCTAAAGGCTACCCTTAAGGATCCTAGTATCTTTACTAATAAAGCCCTTAACCTCATCGTCGCCCTATATATTAATAACCTCCTTATCTTTAGGGGGAACTGAACCTAGATTAACACCTTAAAGGCTGTGCTAAATAATAAATTTAAAATAACTAACTTAGGGGCATGCTGATACTACCTTAGGATTAAAATCCTTAGGACTCCCCAGGGAGGGGTCTAACTTAGTTAATAAGAATATATTTAGAAGATTCTTAAGGAATTCTCTAGCCCTAACTGCAAGCTAATCACAACTCTAATAGACCCTAGTTATCAGCTCACACCAGCGCCTTTAATAGAGGAAGTTAATACTCAACTCCTTAAGTAATACTAATCTATAATGGGTTCCCTTATATATATTATACTAGGGACCTAATTTAATATCACCTATCTAGTGTTATAACTTAGCTACTTTAGCACTAAGCTAACTAGGCAGCACTGGGAGTAAGTCAGTTAGGTATTTAAGTATCTAAAATATACTCTAGACCTTGCCCTTACCTACAATAGAAGAGGTACAGAGCTAGTAGGCTATATTAATATAAATTAGGTAAGAGACTACTATAACTAATATTCAACCTCTAGATGTAGCGGGCAGGGCCCGCTGAGTGCTCGAGCTTACTAAGCACTCGCGATCTGCCTTAGGCAGCAACGTTCTTCTGTCCAGGGTGGACACTAGCAGTCACGTGACCTCAGCTAATATTCGCACACTCCTTATTATGTTCGACCGCTGCAATCTAGTTAGGTTCCTTAGGTAAAGAAGAACTACCTAGACAGCACCCTAAGCTACAAGGTCAAAGGAGCACTGACTAGCATCAAGAAGGAAGAGACCTTTGCAGAATACTATCATCAGGTGCAGCAAGTAGTGAGCTAAGTAGAAGCTCTGTGTGCAAGAGGAGCAAGCTACTCTAATTAGCATAGAAGAGGTGCAGTCACTGTGAGCCACAGCTACACTAGTTATATGCCTCCCCCAGTAACCCTAGCACCAGCCACACCCAACACCACTAACTTAATGGATTAGGAACTAACAGCTGCAACCTTAGCTTACTAACACCACCATGCCAAGTAGATAGACAAAGCTGAATATACTCATCACCATAATAAGGGTAGATGCTTGCGCTGCAGAGCTACCAGACATATAATTAAGGCATGCCCTTACCTTAGTATCATCCCTCTACCAGACCACCCTACTATAAGGCAGCCGCGGACTTCCTAAGCAGTAGGACCTAAGCTAGATAATAGTAATATAGAAGAGATAGCTATAGAGAGAGATAGTAAGTTAGAAAACTAGTTACTTCTATAAAAAGACTCTTATAAGGGCCTATTAAATAATTAATACAACTAGAAAGCTAGCATTAATTATATCCTAAAGAAGAAGATATACTTACTAATTATAGGAGATTTTAATAGGCTATTAAATTTAACACCCTAGAATTTATTATATCTAGAATCATCAATAAGAAATATAATTATAGAATTCTATCTAATACTAGATGTATATCTTACATAGTTATAGCTAAATACTTTATATAGAAGCTATAACTAGAGCAGATTAAGATTAAGCTAATTTAACTAAAGAACTATACTAGCATAATAGAAAGCATCATCTTAATAATTACCTACTTCTTACTAGATATTAGAGGGAACTATTAGTATATAGTCTATATATATATAGTGCTAAAGCTAGGTAATAAGACTAATTTAATCTTAGAAATCCTATAGATAGTGGACTAGAAAGTAATAGTGGATGCGACAGGGCTATAATTATAGTTTATAAATAACCTTACTATAGAGAGTATTAAGAATAAGCTAAAGTTAGTAGTAAAGCAGATCAGTATATAAGGATTTATAGTCTATAACTAATAATAAAGGAAGAATAAGACTATATAGATCTTCACTACTAGTATTAAGGATATTAAGAAGGCCTTATAGATCAAGAAGTATACTAACCTAGCCATAAAGCTGCTAGCACACTACTATAAGTTTCTAGAAGTATTTAATTATAAGAAGGCCAACAAGCTACCACTATATTATCTAGGTGTAGATTACTAGATTAAGCTAGTTAAAGATAAGAAGGGGAAGATAATAGAGCCCCCCTAGGAACTATTATATAGCATATTATAAGGGGAGCTTCTAGTGCTATACAAGATGCTAATAGAACTGCTAGAGAAAGGTTTTATTTATATCAGCAGCTCAGCTGCTGCAGCATTAGTACTATTCACCTATAAGCCAGAGGGCAGACTATAGTTTTATATCAACTATTATGTGCTAAATATGATTATAAAGAAGGACTATTACCCACTACCCTTAATTAATAAGACCTTAGAACACATCTTAAAAGCAAAGTAGTTCACTAAGCTAGATATGATTGCCACCTTCTATAAGATTTATATTACTTTAGGAGATGAATGGCTGACAGCTTTCTATATATAGTTTAGCCTATTTAAATAGCTAGTTACCCCTTTTAGAATAGCTAATACACTAAGTACCTTCTAGTAGTATATTAACTAGACCCTTTAGGACTTCCTAGATGAATTTACCTCTATATATATTAATAATATACTAATTTTCACTAATAGATTATTAGCGCAGCACTAACAGTATATTTACTAGGTACTAGAATACCTAAGAAGTGCAGATTTACAGCTAGACATTAATAAGTATAAGTTTAAAGTAAAGAGTATAAAATACCTAAGATTTATTATAGAAGCTGGGAAGGGTGTGTAGATGGACTCTAATAAGATAAAGACTATATTAGAATAGCAGGCCCCTACCTCTGTATATGATGTATAATTATTTCTTAGTTTTATAAACTTCTACTAGTAATTTATATAGAACTTCTTAGATATAGTATAACCACTGACAGCACTAATATATAAGGGAGCCCCCTTCATATAGGGAGATAAGCAGGAAGTAGCCTTTAAGAAGTTAAAGAAGATATTCACTATAGCCCTAATTCTCATACAGTTTAACCCTAATAAAAAGATAGTAGTAGAGATAGATGCTTTAAACTAGGTAATAAAAGCCACTATATCCTAGTATAATAATAATAGTATACTAAGGCTAGTCATCTATATCTTAAGAAAGAATACACCAGCAGAATGCAACTATAAGATCTATAATAAGGAGCTACTAGCTATTATTAATATACTTAAGGAATAGGAATTAGAATTAATTAGCTTACTATAATTTAAGCTTATTATAGACCACCATAATCTTAAATACTTTAAAATAATCCACAGGCTCAATAAATAGTAGATATATTAGTTATATATACTAAGCAGGTTTAACTATAAGATGTATTACTAGCCTAGAAGGCTAGATATATACCTAGATGCACTATCTTATAGAGAGTAAGATATGCTAAAGGATGTAGAAGATGACTAGCTTAAGGCTTATAATTATTATCTAGTGCTACTAAAGACTATTACTAGCTAAATATATGTATAAGTATTCCGCGCATATATATTAGTAGCTAAACTAAATAAAGGCTCCCTAAAGGAATATAGTAACTAATATTATAATTAACCCAACCCTATAATATTATATATAATACCTACAGAAGGGGTGCTACTACTATTAGAAGAGTAATAGAAAGTAGTAGAGCATAATAACATCCCCTTAGAGAAGATATAAAAGGCCCTAAGGGAGGAAGCAGCCCACTTCCTTAGTAAGTTATATATATAAGTATTAATTACTAAATATTTACTATCACCAGACAGTCACCTACTATACTAAGGGTATAAATAAGTCCCTAATTCCAAACTACTATAAATAAGAATCTTATAAGAAACCCACAACTTAGTATTAATCAGCCACCCTAAGAAGAACACACTGTACATAATAATTACCTAAAATTTCTATTAGCTAGAGCTGTCTGTAGATATCTAATAATTTATATAGAACTATAATAAATATAGCACTAACTACATATAGTATAAGTAGTATCAGAGACTTTTAAAGCTATTATTAATTCTAGATTATAAATAATATAAGATTATTATTAACTTCATCATAAAGTTATCTACCTCTAATAGTTATAAGGACATTATAGTAATTAGTGATAGGCTTAGAAAGGGCATAATCTTAGTACTATATAAGAGAATAGACTCTAAGATAGTAGCATAACTTCTAATAGATTAATTTATTAGATACCACAGTATTCCTAGTATAATTATATTAGATTATAGCCTATAGTTTATTAGCAAGTTTTAGGAGTACTTTTACAAGCAACTATATATTTAGTAATAGCTCTTAATAACCTTTCATCCCTAGACTAACAGATAGATTAAATATATAAACACTATATTAGAAGCCTATCTATAGAACTTCTATAACTATATATAGATAGATTAGAAGTCACTGCTACTAATAGTATAATTTATAATTAATAGTTAAAATATTATAAGCATAAGAGTTAGCCTATTCTTCTTAGACTATAGGTATAATATTAAACTACTAGAAATTAAGAAGCTAGATTAAGAGGCTACTACTACCACCATAGCCCACTCTATAAGGAAGAAGGCTAACACTATTATTATAAAGATAAGAGAAGCTATAGAGATAGCCTAGTTAAAACTAGCAGCAGCTTAATAATAGTAAGAGGAGTATTTAAATTATACTTACTTAGTAAGCCTGTAATACACTATCAACTCAAAAGTATGGCTAGACTTATAGAATATCTAGATAGATCATCTAAGCTAGAAGCTTAATATATAGCATGCAAAGTTTACAGTACTTAAAGCCATCAGATTATATATCTACTAGTTAAACACACCATCAGGCATATATAATATATTCTATATTAGCCTACTTCACCCCACTTCTAACAACCTATTCCCAAGCTAGATAAATAATGATTACCAGCCACCCCTAGTACTAGTCAATAGTAAAGCTAAATATATCATTAAGAAGATCTTATAGGAGCATAAAAAACATATTAGATAAGGCCACCGCACAGAATACTTAATTAAATAGGTGGGTTATAAACAGCCTATATAGGAACCAGTGGCTAATCTAGCTAATACTGCAGTGCTCAATGAGTGGGAGAGCCACCAGTATTAAGGTAAGGGGGGGGGTAGTATAGCAGGCAGGGCCTACTAAGTGCTTAAGCTTACTAAGCACTTATAATCTGCCTTAGGCAGCAACATTCTTCTATCTAGGGTGGACACTAGCAGTCACATGACCTTAGCTAATATTCACACACTCCTTATTATATTTAACCGCTGCAATCTAGTTAGGTTCCTTAGCAATTTCTTACCGTCCAAATCTAGGTTATAGATTTCAAGGCTTCTAGCCCGTGACACTAGATATGCATTCATCCTTAGAGGGGGAGCTATTAGCTAGTCTTCTAAATAATAAACCTCCACAGCAACATTATCTTATAAGGCTAAATATATAGCTAAATTAGAGGGTGCTAAGGAGGCTATCTAGCTTAGATAACTACTCTAATACTTTAGCTATAGGGGATCCTAAGCTATTAAGCTCCTAGGTGACAACCAGGGCATACTTACTCTAGTGAAGAACCCTATATTTTATTAATATACTAAACATATTAATATACAGTACCACTTTATCTATAAGAAGGTCAAGGAAGGCCTAGTAGCACTTAGCTACATTAATATATAATTAAATATCTTAGTAGACGGCCTAACTAAGCCTTTGCCCTAAGGCATGTTTAAGAACTTTTATAAGGCAGGAGGACTTTGCTGGTGATATAATGCCTAATAAGAAGTAAAGCCTACCCTCAGCTCTGCGCACGGCTGGATGTGCCTATCTATAGGCCTAAAGTACACGACCTCACCTGGCGTGTTACTGAGATATGCGAAACAGGTCTGCCTACCTCCCTTGCAGCCTTGCTTCGAGGGGGAGTGTTGGCGGAAGGCAAACGGGCTCCGGCGATTACCATGGCCGGAGCCCTATGCCCTATCTGAAGAATCACTCGCTAAGGCATCCCACACCGCCTAGTCTCAATTATATATAACTGGGTTCTTAGATAGCTTAGCTGATAGTCTTACAACTAATTCAACACTCTGAATACCCTCTAGATTCCTTCCCTAATAGGCAACTGGCGTAACCTCTTCTCATATTTAGTACTGGGGGGTATCAATGTATGTCTACTATTATATATAACTTATTAAGCTTAACACCTCAGCATTTGTATAATATTAACATTGACATAAAAATACTTATTCATAATTCATCCACTAATATTAAGCCTAATAAGTATGAATTATACATATAAGGATGAACCAGTCTATTGGCTCCTGAATTCCTGATGCAGGCCACCTAATTCAATACTCAGATCTGATGCACTGATGTATATGCTTCCTAGGGTCTGCAAGACTTGAGTGGCAGTATCTCCTGTTTAGGCACCCCAGTACTAGCACATCATTCTAGCCTATGTTTAAACCCACTAGCTGATCCAAGTTGTCTGAGTCTGCATGAAATCTCACAGCTATTTATCCCAGAAGTCCACAACAGGCGTTGCCCACAGCAGCCCATTCTAGCTCTGCGTGTGCCCATTCTGCTTGTGCATCGTTGGCTGGGCCAATCCAGTTATTGTGGGCTATAGGGTGGTTCAGGTAATAGATAATCGAAAGCGCTGATCGAAGGGCTCTCAGCGCTGTTGAGGGGAAAGCCTAGCCCGCTATATGCACTCGGCCGAACTTGTAATCCAACAAATACCCACGCATGTTCGGCCCATTCTCCTACTTTGTCTCAGCGGGCTCATCATGGTTGAGCACCTCAAGCAATCGATCCGCTGTCAAATGATCCGAGACATGTTCCATCCGATGGACATAGACACACTGGCACCCTCGAAACACCCATTCGCCCCCGTTCTGTCCCCAGTTTCCCCCTCGGAACGCCTGCCATCCACTCCGAAACATCTGCTTGAAGGTCTTCCCAAGCGCACTGAGGAAAGAGATCTGAGCATACGAGGGCGGTTGAGTCATGTTTGACCTCGTCCTCTTCATGTGCAGCTTCTCGTAGATCTTGCCTGTAGGGTCCGTGTAGATGGGGAACGTGGCTTCAGTTTCTGACACGTAGGGTACGATGCGTTGAGGGTCCCCGCAGCCGATTATAATAAGCTGTGATGGGCCGGCGGGGTTAGGGAGGGTGGAGAGGACGGAGTCGGTGAGACGCCGCGAGACTACGCGAACGTATTCCTGGTCATAGGCGCAGAAGAAGTGGCGGACTGAGAATGGTCAGATGAGACGTTATCAAGGCGCGTAAGTGTGAGACATACTGAAAATGACAATCGTTGTGATATGGCCTCCTTTTCCTGCCACGAGCTCGCCGAACCGGATCGGCTTGCCATTTTGGGATTGTAGTTCGAGCTCGTAGGCTTCGTTGAGCTCTTCTGGTCCTGGAAGGTCGTCACATCTGGTTATAATAGTCTCACTCATAGTTCATGTAGTCGATATGTAGGGTACATTGATCGTATCATCATCTCCATGGACTTGTGGGACGATGTTTCGAAGACTGACCATATGAATGACCACGATTCATAAGCAGGGGTATAGTCATCTGACCATTATCCATTCAGAGTATGCAGGAGGTGGCGGATGATAGACAGTATCACAGGCATCGAACATGTCGTGATGTCATGACATTGTTTTGAGTTTCCACGCGAACCAAGGCGTTGGAGTTTGACATCCCAACTTTAATTGAACGAATAACAGGTTAGCTAAAGACATAAAAGCTTATTTTTCTAGGAAGGAGCTATGGGTCTTGACACGTTATATCCTGAGAAACATATATAACTCAGTTATCCCACGTATACCTTCCACATGCACCTCTTGACCTGGCTGTATCACTTCGCACATTCCCCAAAATTTAGTCGGATACATATCAGTCGACAAGCTACTGACCACCCCGTAGTACCACTGTTCAGTCTCTGATGCCAACTGGTTCTCCTTTTCGTATTATCCTCGCTGCTTATCAACTGCTAATAGGGTGGACAGTGGTGCATTGGTTCCGGAGAGAGTCAATGATACGTCCATGTGATACTTCCCTGTGGCTTGAATGAATCGATGGATTGAGTACGTATGTGTGAGACGCAATGGCATGGAGAGCCTCTCAAAATAAAAAGGAATTTATTCACATTTGGTTACCATCTTGGAAAGGTGGCTGTTTTGGAACCTTCTCCTTGTCAACCTAGATCCCTTGCGTCGATTCCCTTCTGTACTTGCCTTCCGATCACACCACCGCCGAATTCGCAACAGAGGAAAACCGCGCCTTGGATAGCCAGGTTCAATGTCGAAGGCAGTACAGGCGTTTGTCGCATCAGCAAAGAAGCAGGCTGTCCATTAGTTGCATGGCAGGTTGTGCGGGTTGGGAAACCCTTTCTCTTTGAAACTATTTAGAAGTAAGCTCTTCTACCTGCCAATCAGCCACTTTAGATCACATCGAAGTGATGAAATTAGAACTCAAGGTAGACACTCTCTATGTTTACAACCCATGAAGGTTGTGGAAAGTCAGTTCTCCTACGCAGTGACATGTTGTTTTCTCTGTCTAGTCCGCTGGACTATAGCATGTTCACACTGAGCCTTCTTGACATTGCAGTTTCTACATTGTGGTCTGACATGACTGCATGCAGGCTGGGACGCTGGGTTGAGCTGTTACCAGACTGTATTGGCATGGCAGGGCGACTTTACTGGGCCGTTTTCTGGAAGACAAGGCACAGGCCGGTGGTCCCTGCTTACGATCAACATCCATTAGGCTATTGGCTTCTAGACTGTTGTCACTTCGGCTGTTAGCAAACAGCGGAACAGTAAAGTTAAGCAGCAACACCTACTGATCTTAGGCCTTGCGGAAGTTTCAAGTCCGGCGGACAGACCCAGGGAAATACAGTAACAACTGGTACTAGTTGAATTTCACTGGCACTACTGTTCATGATCTGTTGCTGAGATTTTGTTGTTCCTCAATCCTCACCTGCTGCCAAGCGGAATTTGTGTTTCGGCTTAGGGTTAAGGACACGGAATGTTTTGTAATCATCCCGATGCAGGTTTTAGCTACTAGACAAATCATGCAGATCAACTGCTTGGTGGCACTGATGACGGCATTTTCAAATAGACTCATCAGAGGCTGATCTACGATGACTGTGGTGGACAATATTAAACATCCCGAAGAATGTGGCGAGAAGCCCTATGGGGTTTCCAGGTTCCCCACCATCCGTCTTCAAGCACAGTATATATATTTATATATTGTTTACTCGAAAGTACTATATGTGGTTGCTGTGTTAAAGAGTGGTTCTAATACTTATTCTTGCTTTCACCTGGCTATCTACAACTCCAACTACTATGGCTCAGAAGACAGTCTTCATCACAGGTTGCAGCGAGGGCGGAATAGGTGATGCTCTGGCTAAAACCTTCCACAAAAAGGGCATGCGAGTTTTTGCAAGTGCTCGCAATCTCACTAAAGTCCGACATCTCAAGGACATGGGTCTTGACATTGTACGACTAGGCGTCGCAGATGAAGAGTCGATCAGACAAGCAGTGGAGACAGTCAACGCCGCAACGGGGGGATCTTTGGATTTCTTGGTGAATAACTCGGGTTTAGGTAGTCTCAAGAGCTCGAGGCGTTAAAGTATTCTTCTCTCAGCAAGCTGACTATTCGACAGGATACAGTATTCCCTTGTTGGACTCGGACGTGTCAGTAGCGAAGAAGATGTTCGCTGTGAATGTCTGGTGTTGTTACAGTAACTCAAGCATTCGCACCGCTTCTCATTGCATCAAAAGGGACAATTATCAACATCGGCTCTGTACTTGGCAAAATGCCTCTCCCGTGGCAAGGATACTACAATGCAAGTAAAGCTGCTGCTGCTCTCGTCACCGACCAAATGCGCATTGAGTTTTCTCCTTGGGAGTCAGAGCAATCCTCGTCAATACCGGTGCAATTAGAACGAAGTTCTTCGATAATCTTCCGAATACCCCAGCCCTGCCAGAGAATTCTCTGTATTATCCCGCCAAGGATGTGATTGGGCCAGCATTGGCCGGAAAGGAGGTGGAGAAAAATGCCATGGATGTCAATGACTCAATGCCTACGCTGAGGCTGTTGTCAACAACGCAACAAGATCTAGTCCCAAAAAGCATCTCTGGAGTGGAGGAGGGGCTCTTCTAACTTGGTTGGCTTCAACTTTCGGTTGGTCAACCATTTGGCTAGGATTATTCCCCTTATCTATAAGCGGAGGTTCTACTTCTCTTTATTGAGTTGACGCAGGACTTGTTACTCCCTCCTGTCATTAACTTGCCGGATATAACGAACAAGATCCGCACTGCAGAGAAGGTGAACATTTCGAACTAACCATCCTATGTATTCTATTTATTCCAAGGCGGAGTGTTACCTTGTTTCCCTTCTTTTGTTTCATTTTCGTAGAAAGTCTAGTTGGTCATTGGTTGCGTGCAGTATAGAGGCCATATGCTTCGCCAGATCCGTATCACTATGCCGTAGTATTGTAATAACCCTAAAAAACCTTAAAATAACCTCAAATACACTCAGTCATGGGTGGCGTTCTTGGTCCCTAGTACTAAACATAAACATATCACCAGAAGAGATAAGCATACCGTCAGAAATGGTAGGAGACCTGAACCCAGGCTGAGGTATTCTTGACCCATGCTTGACTGTGGATGTTATTCATGAATTTCGATAACAGGATTATTGATCATCCCGTATTCTCCACCACTTCGAGGGGGCTGTCCTCTTACCCGTCGCCTCGACCCTATACGTAGACGGTTCGTCCTTACTCCTTACCCCGTCGGCCTTACATCCATCCGGTGTTGGAAAGAGGGCAACCTGCCCCATCGGCAATTAGCACCACCATACTTAGCTCCTGGTGTGTTGTATACAAATCCATTTAATCTCTCGAAATTTGAGGGAAAGTTCCAATCTCCCCAATCTCTCTCCTCTTGCGAAGCCCAATCCAGTCTTATCCCGCACAATCATACAGCTATACTTACTCAACGACGATGAAAGCGATAGTCACGAAACGGTCCCTGCCCAAGCGGTTACTGAGCTTTGCTGTTGGTAGTTCACTCGGAGATGGTGCACAAGTCACAGACATCCCCATCCCAGAATTCACAGAAGACGAGGTGCTGGTTAAAGTATGCGCTGTTGCACTAAATCCAATAGACTTCAAAGACATCGATTTCATTTCACCGCGGAATAGTGTTGCCGGCTGCGACTATGCCGGGCAGGTGGCCGAGGTCGGGAAGAATTCGGGACAACGCTGGAAAGTCGGGGACAGGATAGCTGGCTTTGTTCATGGCGGGTTGTACCCTGACGTTGGTTCATTTGCCGAGTACCTCAAGGTTGACGGAGATCTCGCCTGGAAAATACCTGAGACGATGAGCTACGCTGAAGCCGCTACCTACGGAGTCCCAGCAGCTACCGCGATGCTTGCACTCGCCTCTCTCGGCATCCCTTTGGCAGATATCGAGAAGGGGCGCGACCCCCAAACCGATCAATCGCCGATTCTCGTTTATTCTGGCGGTTCGAATGTCGGTCTCTTTGCGATCCAGCTAGCCAAGAGGGCAGGTCTAAGGGTTGTTGCAACCGCATCGCCACGTTCCTTTGATCTTGTGAAGCGATATGGTGCAGATGCTGTTTACGACTACCGGTCTCCAACATCTGCCAGCGAAATTACCAAAGCCTATCCAAATATTACAAGAGCTTTGGACTGTTTCTCAGAGGGTGGTTCTACGACATTCTGCGCCAATGTCCTCAAGACGGGCAAAGTGATAACATTACTCGACCAAGGAAAGCCGAGTAAACCCGACATCGAGTATAAATTTCTTATGGTCTACACTGTCTTCGGTCGGCAGTTTAGCATGATGGCGCCACTAGGCCCTTCGTTTTCGGTTGCCCCATCTGATCGCCAGGTTCTTCGTCAGTTTTATGCTGGTCTGCCCAATTTGTGCCATGATGTTGTGAGACCGCCACCCATCACGACAACACGAGGTGGATTCGAGGAGGTCTTTGTGGGCTTGAACACCCTTCGAAAGGGGGAGGGTCGGGGTACCAAGCTGGTCGTGGAATTTGAATGAGACCCGCTCTTTCTCTGCTCCCGTCTTTGTGATTGACAACATGTATATACCGCGCTCCGTTTGACCTTTTTTCTCTGCTTTTTCTTCAAAATCAATGCCTTGATTGGCTACGGAGTATGTAATGGTAACCTGTAGACGATAATACCCCAAAGGTCAATGGATCGTCTGATACATTGTCAACTCTATTGGCAATATGTTATAATAGAAAAGGGTACTCAGCTATATCTTGTCGCTGCTGTTCGGGTCGTTCATACCTACTTACTCGATAGCAACCGGAACAAGCCTAGTATCATAGAGGCGCGCTTTAATCGCTGTAAGTTACCATATAGCAACGATATGGCACTTAAGAAACACCACCGGACAAATAATCCAGGGACTGATTGCCATGATAATGGGTGAAGGCTTGAGATACACTATACTTGACGGCTTGCCACAACAAGAGCAACATCCCAGCCATTCCAAGTCCATGAATAGGAGCCAGTTGCTCGAGGTGCGCCTTTTGGAACCTTAGGTTGGATCCCCCAGCTCATTATTGATGCTCCACACGGCGGTTACGCTGTCCAGCAACGAGCCTCTCATACATACCAGGGATGGCGGAAGAAGCACGGACAACGGTGGATGAGAAATCAGGCAGCCTAAATAGTGGAGCAACTGCCTGTGGAATCACACCTCTCGAGTTTTCTCGCAAATGCAATCGGGAGGATTATTGCTCCGTTGCTTTATCCTTGTTTCGGGGTTGGGCCTGCTCAATGTCTGATTAGTGAACACAGACATATCCTCGGCCCGCACTGTGGGCCCCATGACAGGTTATTCAGCCCGAACCAGTGCCAGAAAGAAGTACTACTACAGTAGTGGAGTACATAACTTTCTTCCTTGTTGCGTAAGCCCGGATGTGTGCCAGGGTCGGTTGCGCAACTTATCTACTGTCCCTCTTCGCATGAGCCCCACAGTTAAACCCTGTCTTCGAAAGTTATACGCTTTGGTACATAGACAGGACCACTCTTGGAGTAGCAGACTTGCCTCTTTCATAGGAAAGGCATCATGCACAGGTCCTGTCTGCTCTCAGGGTAGGACTTTCATAAAATTGATATCATACTACTTCTAGCTGTACGCATCTTCACCATAGGAGATTGATTCCCCTGTCCGAGACATGATGGTGATTACAGGAAAACAATAAATATCCTTGGCCATCAGGAGCCCACTACGAGTGGAGGTCCCGGTCGGACTCAACCTAACTGAAACCATACATTCAGACATCTGCACAGACAGCGGTGTCGATAATGTACCACCGATGGTCGTTCCGTGTTCCTTCTTGTCCAAGGTTTCCATCTGTGCTGTTGATCATCGATACGTCGAATATCGGTAGTCATAACAGGAACTCCATTACCGCTTGTGATCCAGTACTCAGGAGTCAATTGACTGAATTCACGGACAATTGGAAATTCCCATCTGAGTCGCGCAGGAGCACTTGGAACAATATCGCTAGCATGGGTGATGCGGTAGTTATCACCAGCAGTCTGTTCTGATATGACCTTGGCGAACTCGAGTCCCCTACTGGCGGAGCGCCAAAGGTATACTGCATACATTAGAGGAATGATATGCCGCATGAAGGCGAAAGGACGAACCAGATCAACCTTTGCTTCTTGCCGGAACAAGGCGGCTGCGACTGTCGCCAGCGCACCTCCCAGACTATGACCTGAGAAGACGATCCTATTCCGCGGATACTGTTGCGCGGCGTCCCGGACCTTGGGAAACCCACACCCCGAAACCGCCTGAACCGCGTCCCAGAATCCAGCGTGAGCTTTGCAACCCGCACAGCCTTCGATGCCGGCTACGGCCTCGTAGAGAGCGTAGAAATCGGTCAACCAGTTCTCGGGAGATACCGTTCCACGGAAGGCGAGAGCGATGGTCTCGTGGGTATGGTCGAAGCCATGTAGTCATGCGTATCACCAGGGTCAATGCTGGTCCACTTAGCATCGGCTTGCATAAAGGCTGTGAACACGTACGACTCGATTCGACTCAGTATCACTATGTCTGCGTTTTCGAGGTCGGAGCAGTGTCTAGCATTGCAGTATATGGGTAACTGCTCGTCCGCACCACATGTCGAGGTAGTTGAAGCAGAGCTGTTGTGGTTTACTCTGCAGTTGGCTGCCATCGCATACTGTGCCACGAGAGTAAAGTCAACAACCAAAGCCTCGGAAACATCTAAATGGATGTCAGCTTGATTCCGTGTAGGAGTTCACATTTCAGAACCTTGTGCTGAGAATTCAGGACAGCAGACCTAAATACCAGCCAAAGCAATAGTAGCAGGAAATGGTAGACTATCAAGTACATCATTTGGAAGCTAGAAAGACCGGACCAGAAGGAATCATAGCAGCGTCTACTGCTAGAAGAACCCATCTTGTTCTCATAACATCCATGGTTTTTACACTTTTTACTTCCCTTCTCAGCTGGTGACCCAGTAGGTGAGAAGTATTCCTGCATCGATCATGAGTACAGAACTGTAAGGGATATGTTCGATCCGGATTCGAGTGCACGTCATGTTACGCAGCACTGCCTTCTGGTTCAACTCACTGCCTCTAATATTAATCCTATTTTGGTCATGCAATGATCTACAACTAGAATTCACTCCAGTTATATTTAGTCAATTGTGCAGCCTTCATGGGAAGTCAAGCCAAATTTTATGGTATCACAAACGAAAGGTGCAGATATATACTTCCCCTCAGTTTCCTTCATCCAGCAACTGCGGTGACAGTGGTTCAGCCTATCCAAAGTCCTTTAAGCTGCTGGAACTCTCATGAAAGTGGATAAACACTCCAGCCATTCTTTTAACTTATTCTTCATTCTCGATGCCGTATCACTTGGTCTTATCAAGCACAGGTGGAAAAATGAATTGAGCGGCAAGGAGCTTAGTGTTCTGGCAGCGATTACTACTTGACCAGTTGTGCTGGCACTGCAGAGGCTTACAGCATATACATCTAAAAGCAATAAACCCTCTTGCTGTGTGCAGTGGTAAACAGGGTTGGTTCTTGTGCTCACCCTTCCTCTTGCGCAGGGGAATCTTGCTGGAAGCACAGGGAGATTGCAGTTCATTTCATGGACTATGTTAGGTCATACTTTCATTTTACAGGCGCGAAGACAATGGCAAACGGCAGAGACATCCAGCTGAACCAGTCATTCAGCGTTGTTACCCGCCTTCAACTCCTACCAAAAGATCCCTCCGCGTTGGGCTTCTCATCTCGGCAGGACGGCGTTTGACGGCTTCGATACAGAGGACAACGTCTCAATCTATTGAGCTCTGGCCCTGGATAGAATGCCTTGTTGGACTTGAAGAAACTTTTCTATATGTCCCGATGGCCACTGACTACCGTCCCTTTCTACACAGCTCCGTCAATTCGTGGACCTTAAGACTGTCTCTACAAAGGACCTGTTTTGCGTCTATGGCTCTATCACTTAATTTTGTTGCGTCTGTGGCTCTATCACTTAATTTTGTTCCTCCATAAATTTCGTTACACATTAGTTTCGAGACAATTTGCCGTCGCAGAGAGGAGTTTACTTCAAGGTTCATCACAAGCAGCCAACTTGTCCTCTCGCTCTCGCCTCCACCTCTCCCCCATTTTCCATTCAACCCAGATGAGCGGTTGAAAAGCAAGCACTATGCCAGTCACGATGAAGAAAGCCTTCATCACCCTCACGGCATCAATTAACGGCTGAATGACACTGACACCCGCCGCGCCCAGCAGGCAGCGGCACAGGTTGTTAAGCGCAGTCGCGCTGGCAGGGCGCTCAGGAAAGCAGTCGATCAGCAAGGTCGAGTTGATATTAAACAGAGCCATTGCGGCGAAAGCGATCAAGAACTGGAGGATGAGCGGCGCGGCGAGGTTCGGACCAAACTGCCGGCGCAGGTCGTTGAACTCGAAGCTGGGCCCGTACAGCGCGAGCGGGATGACGAGGGCGATGCTGAAAAGGGGCATGTAACGCAGACGGGCGCGCACGAGGGGGAAGTCGCGCCTGGAGGCGATTCTTTCTTCAGGGGGGATGTTGTGCTCCTGTCTGTACCGCTCCTGGGCGCGTCTGAAGCTTTGGTCTAGGAGCCAGCCGGAGCTGAGCGAGCCGCAGATGCAGCCGAGGCCATTGGGGAGGAAGCATAGGCCGAGCTGCCACTCGGTCAGATAGGGGAAGCCGTACAGCAGCATCGTCGTGGTCGAGGATGTCACCATGCTCCATGCGGTGTAGGCCACTGCGCCCCAGACCAGAATGACTGCGATATCCTTTTCAAAGATGTAGGCTAGAGGACTGGAGGATTTCTTCTTCTTCACGGGTATCGGTGGACGAGGACTGGATGGCCGACTCGATTCAGGGGTTGCTTTGGACACCATTGGTCGTTTAAGCATATCGGCAAAGGGTTTGTTGAAACCCGAAACAGGGATGCTACCGTTACCCGTTATGCCGCGATGAGTCTCCGGCAGAAAGATAAGGAGGGCGCTGAGGATGATCACGCTCATGACAAACAGCATCCAGAAGATGCTTCTGAAACCCCATGCGCTGTTCAGAGCACCTCCAATGACAGGTCCAAATGCCTGGCCCGTCATACTACTGGCGTCAGTGACATGCACTACTTGAAGGACCGTGTGGTATCCGCTGCACCTACCGCATACCGGCGTTCGCCCCCATGAAGCCACCACGTTCCTTGGCGGATGTAATGTCGGCAATGACACCGGTGCTGATGCTAATGGTCGCTGCAGAGCCGGCGGCCTGCAGACCTCGAAGGACCATCAGCATTGGATAGCTGGACGTAAAAGCGAGAGCCAGGTTGGCAGCCGTGTAAATGGTGAGGCATATCGTGAACGTGAGGCGGCGACCGCAGGTATCTGAGAGTGTACTGAAGATGGAGGGAGCAATGCCCTGAACAACCATATAGATGGTGATTGTCAGCGCAACAAGGGATGCATTCACACCCAGATCGTGGGAGATGGTGCTGATAGCGGGAAAATAGATGTTCGACGAGAGGGGCGATAAGGAGCCCGCCAAGGAGACAAAGATGACGATATTCCATTTCTGCTTCTTGGAGAGAATGCGATACGGCGGCTGCTGCTGTGGAGAGGCAGCTGGCTCAACCGATGACTCTGGCGATTTATCCCCAGACATGGCTGGCAAGTTATCACGATGAGGTGGATAAAAGAATAGTAGTTCGCAGTCTCTCCCGTTTATCAAAGGAGACTGTGAGATATATAAGACGAGGACGAATTGGTTGGGCAAGAGTGAGGAGCAAACACAGGTGTTACACAGGCTCTCGAAACAAGGGTGCCTGTATCCCTATATTTAGGGTTGCCTATTTGGGATGATTTGGCATAGTTTCCCTCTTCCCTTTCTCCGAAATGATCGACAGTGATCTGCACTCTGAAACATCGATCTGCAAACTCAATTGGGCTTGATGATTTGGACGATGAAATACTAGATTAGGTATCTACAAGTAGAGACCTATTGCCAGACATGGTTCCAAACCGTTCCATGTGCCTCAGGCTCCAACCTGATTGGTGATCCTCAACGGTGCATACTCCAACCGCAGAATTAAGAAATCGGGAAAAACAAGCCACACGGGCCACACCGAAGCCGTCGCGGTGTGGATTCGGTCCCTAGCGCAGGGACCTGCCTTGGTTTCGGTTTCCCTACCCCAAATCCGCTCTGGATTCGGTCAAAACCGGACCCGTCTCGGGTCGGGATGAGGGTCCGGCCAGGTCCAGGCCACGGAAACATCTAAGATGGATGTGTTGTCTTGATTTTTCAGTTGGAGATCAAGGTTTAAGCGCCCAAAAGTTGGGTTGGCAGAAGTAGCACCCAACGTGACAATAGCAGGAGATCATAGACTTCAATACATCCTGACACCCTGTGGAAGTGGTAGAAACATACCAGAGAGACGTTCTGGAAGTCTCTACGGAGTACTGCTAGAAGATGGCTTTTATTTTATCCTTATTTTTCAGCTGGTAAATCAGTACGTGAGGGATCTTCCCGTGCAGATCTGGAATACAGAATGGAAGCCCCGAAGGGTCCTCTTCAATTCGGGTTTGAATGCATGTGAATGATGTGATGCCTGCAGAGTAAGCGCTAGGAAGTGCATCCTTGTTGCAGCTCATTATCTCAAATATTAATCCTGATCTGAGTCCGGCAGTGATCTACAAATGATCTACAAATGACATTGTGGACATCTTTCTTGGATTCTTCAGACTAACCCCGGTCCAATTTGGCAGGTTCGAACAACGATTTGATTGAATGATATTCAAGTTGAATATGCAGATCTTGAGCTTCTGCTGTTTAATCACTTCTTGCATTAACCTATCAAATAGCTTGATGCAGCCCGTGCCTGCAAGTAATCACAGGATAACCTCTATAGATATTCTACAGACTACCCTGCATAAGACGCGTTCTCCGGCAAGGGCGCTTGATCACCATAATTGGACTTCCCGAGGATGAGTTCTGCTCAAGAGTCAAGACCTCTGTATCATTGGATGGGATTGCTCCCTCCAAAGTAAATTGCTTCTTTCCTTTGCCCGTTGCGTAGATAGGCCGCCTATCGGACTCCCTACTCTGGCTCCACTTGCTTGATGATTTGTCTCATGTTGTTCCAAACCTGGAAAAGTGTAGCACAATTTATGATGCATTAGTAATGCTACATTAACTGTAAGGGGGCCCGATCATTACATATGATGATGTGCAGCAGGTCATACTATTACAATTATGCAGATCAATTATCCATGTAGTCAACAGTTATCTATGGTGACATAATTTTGACATGGTTACTTGAATTAAGAGAGCTGCTAAAGATCAGGCCTTCTGTTGTCAAAAGTCATAGATATGTAAACATGATGCAGGGAACTTGTAGGCTTGTAGCACCGCATATTGGCATAGACCAACACCTTAACACGTGCATTCAAGCAAGTGTCAATCATGAAGACCATACAAAATTACAAAAATAAAAATGAAGATAAGACTCTGCATATTCGGACCATGTTTAAACTCCGCTTACTTCGGCTAGCCATGCTAAATACTTTGCCCTTTTCTTCTCATCTAGCATACACCAAATTCGAGTTGTAAGTAGATTTGATTTACCACTTGAAATTGGAGGACCGCCCCTCCAATTCTCCGATAACTGCTTCGACGGTTCGGCTCGAAACGATCTTCCAACAGGCAGGAGTATCTGCATGTGTATGTCACTTGGCAGTCAGTCATTGGTACTTTGCCACAAGCCGAGCATTTTTGCCGATATCGACACGGGACGAAGCATCAAGGAAGCATGAGTCTGCATGAGTCTGCATGAAAGGATCCACAGTGCAGATGAGTAGAGCTATTGGGCATCTTACCGGAATGGCTGTCTCTGTTTAGTTGCACAATGCTATCACTCCTGCCCTTGGTTGGTCATGTCTATGAGGTCGGTTATGCCAACTTCCCCAATAGGAGATGTGCAGATCGAGCGATGTCTCGCGTGTATCAGTACAGTGTGAGTTGTCAGTCGGTGTCCGGCGGGGCATGGCCTTGGTGGAGGAATTGTCGTGGGTCGCGATCTTCCTACTGCGAGGGTCCACACTGGATAGACAGACGAGGGACAACACGGGCCGATCTTTCCAGGATCTTGAAGGACCGTCAGATGCACTGGAGTCGGAACAATAGGAAGCAGAGGCGGTGATATCATAGGGCAGGGATCCAGACGAGCCGGCGTATGACTTGGGCGACACTCACGCTCTGCAGGATGGTGGGTGTCGCTCGTATGACCAATCGGTGTTACATCGTAGATCACGTTGGGCTTCTTACGTTGGCTCTTGCCTCTGGAGCAGACTTCAATGCCATTCTACAGTTATTTGATCGTTTGTCAGTCCACCGGTTCGGCCCTATAACACATTTTGAAATGGACATTCTAGAATGCTCGATGTTCGACTTCAACAGTCATGATGAGTGTCCATTCATATGATCGAGAGCTTGCATATCTCCATCCCATCGATAGGTTTCGTACATTCTGTCAGCTTTGACAGAAATTCAATTTATCCCAGACATCATGAAACTTGACTGCGAAGAATATATATTTCTGATGTAACATAAATCCCAACGTCTTCTGAGTCTTCGCAGCTCGGACGAACCTTCAAATGTAGCTTCTTAGGAAACAAAGTATTTCTCAAAGTTAAATTCTGTTCCTTGAAATATTTCGTGCAGGAATGCATGTCTTCCTAGTCACAGAGAATATCGTTCCAAGGCGGAAAGACAGTCAAGCTCATTTAGCAAATAGTGGCAGAATGTCGTCAACCAGGCCTGCTGGCCCAATGGTAAGGCGCTTGACTACGGATCAAGAGATTGCAGGTTCGAATCCTGCGTAGGTCATTATTTTTTTCCCCCCCGATCTCCCCATTCAACCATCTAAAAGCGCTGCATTAGAATACTCCGTTATCAATTCCCCCGCTCGACCGCCTTCTATGTTATACACCCTCCGCAAAGCTCCGGCCGCAAGCCGTCAAGCATCAGTTGCATACTCTCCCTTCTTCATCATCATCGCCATTCCCTCTCCATTCCTACTCTCCTGCACGCTCATCCCCAGAATCCTCTTGTAAAACGGCACCGACCGCTCCCAGTCCTTCGTAAGCAACATACTCCGTCGCAGATACGGCATCGCATCGATGACCTCGCCAATGCACTCCACAAGCCAACTCCCCAGCCCCTTGCCCTGGTGGCCGGAGTGCACGTAGACATCGGTGATGTAGACGAAGGTGGTGTAGTCTGTGATGAAGCGGGCGATGCCGATGAACTCGGGCCCTGTGCTGGTGTTGTCTGGCTGGTCGGGTGTGTTGCTGTAGTAGAGGCCGAAGCAGAGGGAGTTTTCAAGGGATTGTTTTAGGATATCGAGGGGCAGTGGCTTTGCCCAGTAGAGGTCGTCTGATGCGAACCAGGCGTTCAGGGTTTCGAGGGGGATGAGTGAGGAGTCTGTTGAGATGAAGTATGCCCCTTTGATCCATGTCTGGGTTGCGATGGGAGGTGTTAATTTGGTCATTTTTGTGTGCTTGAATCAGGACGGAAGAATTGTATGTTGATAACTGATCATTGGAAATCCAACTGCTTATCAATATCCAGTGTGGGAGTATTGTGTTCTGGTGATAGTGACTCATAGCCTTGATTGGAGGAAATGGCCGGCTTGGCAGATATAATGATGTCTCCGTACTGGTATTTGAAGTCAAGCTGCAGATCGTTTATCGAAATTGAGTCGATATTCGGTGTAAGGGAGAATGACTCATAGTTGGCCAGTTTGTTTGAATGTACAGTTGTTATCATGGCCGATCATATCTCTATTGAACGGAGATGTATAGTATGGTAGGAGCAAGACATCTCTATCGTACAAAACGCGAGGTACTGCAGCCAGTTCCGGCATCAACTGACTGGCTTACTTCATATCCTCAGCGTCGCTCTTCCACCAGCGCCAGATTGTCTCGATCCAGACCCAGCTTTCGATGGTACCAAAGACACCGAGAATGACGATGACGACGGTCTTGGTAGTCCTGCTCAGACCGAGAGAGTCGAGGCTGAAGGACGGGATTTCTGGATTCTGTGGATGAGCGCCTTGCGACTGGCCTTTTTGAGAGCCGATCTGTTTATTTGCGACAGCAAAATGGGTCGAAAACGATGCGATTGTTTGAGGGCATTTGCGGAGTCCGTGTTGGCGGGGTATGATTCCATGATGGATGTTCGTAAAGAGAGGAAAGATGCCGCGCCTGAACGCCATGGATAAAACGAGTTCTGGTTGGTAGAAGTTGCACAGTGAATAGATCTGTAGAGCAGTTCAAGTGGATGAAGGGAGGATGATGATGAACCAGGGGAAGTTGGAATTGATGCACTGCTGATGTCTCACATGCAGCGGGGTAATTCCCACCCGCGTTGATGAACATCAGCACTAATCCTGTCCATAAAGCTTGCTTGATATTCTTGCCTAAGAACATCTTTCAAGGATTAACAAGCCAGTCAGAGACTTGGCTTTACTGTACACCACCCAGTGGACAAGTGGAGACACAGCTGCAAACCGCCGCAGCATCATCTCTCAAAACACTGAGCGGAACCGCAAAACGATTCAAACTTCCTCTCTAGACAGTGTCATGTCTGGATAAGTGGTGGTCTCACTCACTCAGACGTGGCTGGACTACAGTGAGGAGCTCGCACTGAAATCACCATCCAGAATGTGAAAAATAATCCGATGATATTGGCTGTCTAGGATGTCCCTCGAGTCGAACACTATCTTTACTGCACTCTAGGGTGGTTGGAGTTTGGAAGAATGCGTGTTTGGTGATCCATTTATTGAACTAAATGTTGGTTATCTGCAGTAACACACCTGCTTGGGACTGGTGCGCCTCTCGTCGTGACGACTTCGGGCCGAATACCAAGCTTGAAGCATGGAATCCCTGCCGGAGGCGACTGATGCTCCGATATACACTCAAAGGCCGACCCTCGAGGGAAACTACGAATGGCAGGTATACCGGAAAGGACATGCTGAGGAGGAACGGCAGGGGGCAGAGTCTTGGAATCCGTCTACTTCTCTTGTTCTTGAGGCAGGGAAGTCGGTATGATTTGGGTAGATAAGATCAAGGATCCAATGTCGGCAGTCGGCAGGAGTTGCCATTGTGCCCCGTGTTATTTCTATATGTGGTAGTTACATGAGATATGAAGTCAAGATGAAAGAGAGGAACGAAAGAGTACAGCAGAAGAACATGAAGAGCAAGGAAAGAAAGAGAATGTAAATCAAAAGAGAAAATGCAGTCTATGTGTATGTCTATGTTTGCAATGAAAGAAACAGAAAGGAATGTAATGTTCTCCGTGCAATGATTGCCAGTACCACTGGCCACGGAAGCAGTGGTCGGATAGGCTGAAGTAAGTCTACTCGGCCTTCTTGGAAGCCTTCGTCCTCAGCTTCATCAGCCCAAAGACTAAAGCGTACCCACTAATGGCAAAGATGACTGTAATCGCCGCATCTCTCCACCCATAGTAGTAATCCTTGATATTAAGTGTCGTCAGAAAGTCACTACCACTCCCGTACTCACACACCTTGCACTGAGAGGTAGCGTCCGGGTTGGTCAGGTTGATGCGCCAGCCAGCGCCTTTCATATAGTCTGAGAGGTACTCGGCACAGGTTCCGTTCATTGGATCGAATAAGGCAAACTCGTCCTCGTTGCAGGTGACTTTTGCGCCCCAGATGCCGAACGTTAGCATGGAGGAGACGACGTAGTTGAACGGGTTGAGGTAGTAGAGCCAGTATTTCCAAAAGACGTTGAGCTGAGTATAGGGGACGAAGATGCCGCAGAAGAGAACAAGGACGCTGATGATCAGGGGATTGACCAGCGCGGCGAACGTGGGATTGGGTGCATATGCGGCGATGAATTGGCCAATTCCCTGGTATTCGCCGATTAGTACTTCTCTATCGTGCAAAGTGTTGGAAGTTTGCCTACCGTGTAAATGAATTCGTACCACAGCATCGTCCAGAACGTGGCTCCCGCTCTGCTTGAATCATAAGGGAGGTGGACACAGTAGTACCAACAGAGGAAGTAGAGCACTGCACAGATGACAAGATAAGGAAATTCAGACACAATGAGACCGGTGACGAAGGCGACCCATGAATACATCTTGGATTTCTTCTCTCGGGCATCGTAGATATCACGGCGCTGGATGAAGAGGGGTTGCAGCTGATTGATGACACCAGGAGCGACGAAGACAAAGTTGAAGATACTGAACATCTTCAGATTCAGGTCAGACACGCTAGGTCCAACACGCCAGAAGGAGAACCCATTCAGAAGGGCAGAGATGATGTGTAGCTCCGCTTTGTTGTTGATGTACAGGGTGTTCCGGAAAAGCGACACATTCATCCGATGGGTAACGATCTTGACTTGATCCCATAACGGCATTGAGAACTCGTACCCGTCGTCGTGAGTGCCAGGCGGCTTCGCAGCGGCATCCGCGATCATCCGGTCGAGCTCGACCATCATGTTCTGATGCTCTTGAGATTCCAGCCAGATCTGATGCCAGTCCTTGTCCTTGACGGCCTCAATACCGCCCGTGACCACATCAATCATGAACTCAGCCGGGTTGGCCTCAACCGGGCACTGAGCGCCGTATTTTCCAAAGTATTGCTTGATCGTGGCTGCATTCTCACCGATATCACCAAAGTACACGGTCTTGCCACCCCGAGCGAGCAGCAGCAGAGTATCGAACTGGGCAAATAGCTGAGCGGATGGCTGGTGGATAGTGACCAGAACAGCTTGGCCAACATCCGCCAGTTTGCGGAGAAACCGCACCGTGTTGAATGCAGACTGGCCATCTAGACCGGACGTAGGTTCGTCCAGGAAGATGAGGATACTAGGCTTGGACACCAATTCGACTCCTATAGTCACACGCTTTCTCTGTTCAACGCTGAGGCCGTTTCCCACTGTGCCAATTAGGGTATCAGCGAGATCATGTAGTTCCAGCAGGTCGATGATCGTATTGACGTATTTGAGCTTCTCTTCCCGTGGGGTATCTCTGGACTGACGCAGGAGGGCGGAAAATTCCAAGGCTTCGCGGACGGTGGCATAAGGCTCATGGACGTCCAGTTGCTCACAATAACCAGCCATTCTCTGGAAAGAGACTGGCAATGGCCGGCCGTCGACCATGATTGATCCCTGGATGGTTCCCTCGGTTTTCCGTTGAGCGAGCACGTCGAGCAGCGTCGTCTTACCAGCGCCCGAAGAGCCCATGAGCGCACCCAGCATGCCGGGTTTCACCCATCCGTGGATGTTATCCAACAGAACACGGTCCCCAGAGGGCGTTTTGACTGTGTAGGTGAGATTCTTCCAGGTAAAGATAGAAGTATTGCGGGTGAGGTTGTCATCTCCCGTAACACCGCCGCTGCTGGTCTCCCGAGCCGGAGTCTTCTCTCTCTGCGCTTCCTCGTCTGCATGTCCGCGAGCTTTCTTAAGTTTCTCACGGGGAATTAGGAGGGACGCTCCGGCCCCGGCCCCGGCATTCCAGAAAGAAGTGCTGATGATCGTAAGCACAGCAAAGAATCCCCACCAAGCCCAGAGAATGCCGTAATTTCTCCACATCTGGGAGTGCTTGTAGTGAAGCGACGAGAGGTACTGATCACCAGTTACGTAGTCCGCTCCAGGAAGAACACCGCCCACGCCTGTGCAGGCTTTGTGGGCCGAAGGAACGTTTTCGTATCCCGGACCGCTGGGTACGAGGTTGGTGCCCACGCAGGGGATCTCCTGGTCATGGAACTCGTTGGACAGAGCAGCCTGGAAGGCGTATGCAAAGGGATTTGTATAGTAGAGTTCTAGAAACCAGTTCTTGATCTTCGGTTTGGGGATCATGTAGCCTGTGTGAGTAGCAATTAGAATGATGCCAGTCAGACCAAATGTTGCGGTTACAGACCTGCGTACATGACGATCCCTTTGATCGCCGATCCAGAAATCTTCGAGGCAGCTTCAAAAGAACTGAATCCAGCTCCAATGCAACGGAAGAGGGCAGTGATACACTATGCGAGTCAGTCATGCGGATGCACTTCATTCCGAGATAAAGTAACTCACTAAAGTGACGGTGAAGAGAATGACCCAGAAGGTAAAAAAGGCAGCTGCGGTGTGCTTCAACCCAGTCATCCAATAGATCACGACCGAGAAGAGGGTACACTGGACAAACAACACGGGAAAGTCGGCAGTAATCTGCGCCAAACTGAACGCGGCGGGATGGTACATAGCAAATGACTTGTGCTTGACCAGAACCGGTCGTCCTTTGAACGATTCGGTCACCTCTGCCATGGCCAGGATACATGGATACAACATGCTGAAGAAGACAGCACCACCCTTGGTAAATAGGCCAGCGGATGAATCTGGAGAGTCATAGAAGCAAGAGCCAGCGATGATAGCCATAACAAGGGACATGACTTGCTTAATGAGGAAGGTTGACTTCTCACCCCAGAGGATTTGGTACTGACGGATCGTGCATGCCTTGAGCTGTCCCATGAAACTGATCGTCAAAGGGCTATTGTTGGGGAGACGGTTGGAAGTTTCCCAAGCGACGGATTCCTTGAAATCTGCCGTTCTTTGACGGGCGATCTCGCTGTTGGGATAGTCGTACGCGGTAATCATGTGGTTATAGAAACGGGACTTTTTGTATTCGGCCAGGATTGCGTCTGCATTGCGAGGAAATCGGTTCTCGAAACCCGGTCGAATCCTTCGCTCGGTAGGGACAGTTACGCCAGTCAGGAAGTCACCTTGAACTGTTAGTGGTTGGTCAACAACGGGGTGGGCAACTCACCGATATTCGCACCGTCAGTATACGCGAACCCCAGCTCCTCCATAAACGGCTTTGCGGCCGCTGCCGGGCCATAGTAAATCTGCTTTCCTTCATCCAGCACGAGCACCTTATCGAAGAGGTTATAGATGCCATTACCCGCCTGGTAAAGAGTGACGATCGTAGAGAGGCCAAGCACATTCGTCATGGCTCTCAGGGCCTTGGCCCATTCCAGAGCTGTACTGGCATCCAGACCGCGGGTACTATTATCCCAGCAGAAGATAGAACCCCTGGTAGCCATGCATTCGATGATGGAAACACGCTTGCGCTCGCCACCAGATACACCACGGACAAATTCATTACCCACCTTGGTCTCCTCCGTATGTGCAATCTTCATCGACTCCAACAGGAACTTCTTTGTCTCTGCCACGTACTCATCCACCGATTTAACTCCGTCGGGAAGGTGAAACGGGACCTTGAGCTTGGTGGCAAAATCCATGGTCTGACCGACTGTCAGACGGGGGTAGAAGATCTCTTCTTCGGTATTCATGACGATCTGGCCTCGGTACTGCGCCGCCTCGTCGGGTGTCATACTGCCGAACCGCACGTCCCCGTTGATGGTATGGTATCCTCTTCGGCGGTTGGAGAGCATCTTGAGCAAGGTGGTGCATCCTGATCCCGGCCGGCCAAGAACCAGCAGCATTTCTCCGGGCTTGACGCATCCATGGCTGTCCTGCAGGATAGCCTTGAGCGGTGGCTTCCGACGGTAGTCTTTGATCAGCTGGGGCACGTTGAACTGCGAGAAGATGTTTTCTTTGACGGCGGCTTCGGCGGCGAGGACCTCGACAGTGAGGTTCTGCCAGGTGACACCTAGCTCTCGACGTTTGAACCCCGCAGCTTCTTCCTGTTCTTTCATCCGGACGACTTGCGGTGTCAAGCTCCATTCTGTGTCTTTGCCCGGGGTAGAAGCGACGTCGGTCTGGTGGGGTGAGGCGAGGGTTTCGGCACTGGAGGCTTCGCGGATGTTGATCTGGGGGATGGCGAGGGTCTGTCTCTTCTCGGAGGGCTCTTCGACATAGTCACCATACTCCGTATGAGCTCGGGATGCCGAGGGTTCGTTCTCAGGGTACTCCATCACGTTGTAGACTACCTTGACGACCAAAGCTTGATATTATGCCAACCTCCAAGCACGGAGGGCAGAACAAAGGGTATATATCCATTACAGCTATCCTCTACAAAGGGAAATATGTAGACAGATTGGCATAACCGACGAAGCGGATGCTAGATCGGCATTGACATTACGGTAGTTGGCTACTGGTACCTGTCAATCAGAATAGTACCCTTTTTGACAGGCCGCTTATCCGGGAAAGATCCAGGGACAAGACGCGTTTATTCTAGTTGAAAATCCCGCAGACCCACAGCTCAGGAACAGATCTACTTTGCTCTGCCATTGGACGGGACTTTGATGCTCAACCTGATTGATAGTGATGGTTCTGGCAATGAGTCTAGTACAGTAACTTGGATCTTTACATCAGGCGTTTTGAAGTAATGAATCTATGGTGTTGCAATGAATACTCAAACTTCCAGATACAGCACGGCTACAAGGCAAACAATATGATACTGGTAGTACTACGCCCATAATGAAAGACACAGCACTTGATTCCCAACCACATGTATAGACCAATGATGTATAACACGGAAATCCCCCATAGATCCACCCTGCAGCAATCAGCCATGAATATTGACAATTCAACCGAGTGCTCTGTATTAATCAGCTATCCGATGCCGAACCGAGGGACTATCCCGATCTACCCGTATTCCCGCCAGTCCGGCAAAGTCAATCACGGAATGGCTTCCGCCACTTATGCACAGTCCACTCGCTATATTTAAACAAGCTATGTGGCTTTGGCCGGTCATAACTTGGGTGGGCACGTATAAATATGCCGGTCTCCCTGGGTTGTTATCCGTTACTCTCATATTTCCTCATTGGGTAGGTTGGGGATCTAGCAGCCTACGTAATCACTCCTACTATCCGGATTACCTTAGTCTATCTGTTCTCCTTAGAAGACACTCTTACTACAATAAAAGGAAGCTTCATCTCTAGGTCCTAGTTCCGTCAGAAGAGTAATGCACAGTCCAGGCTCATCTGAAGTCGAGTAATGCTCCCGCGAGTGAGCTACTCCGTAGTGAGAAGTCAGTCTGGTTCCTTCCATAAGGACCATGATAAAAGAGGAACCTATAACCGGTTAGGATAGGTATCCAAACGTGTCATACCAGATTTGTAGGGGCCGGAGACACCAGAAGGAAGGTCCAATTAAACCAAATTCACCAAGATAGCATCCTCCTGTCCAGGTCTAACTGGACACCGAAAGAAATCCACCCCCCTGCGAGATTCCCACAAAATCCGAAATGCGGCGCGACCATTTGTCGAGAACTGCATTGGCCTACTGTGCTATTGCTGGAGGTTCGAGCTCTCAAGTTTACGTGGCACTGTCCACAGAGATGACGGCCAGACCTCAATCCCACTTATGTGCTCAGTCGCAGCCGTGCTATCCGCGAACAGATCTAAGAGCAAACCCATAGTCGCGACAGGTTCTGTGTGGATTCAAAGAGGCTCATGTTCTGCTGTCCAGTTTCCCTGTTAGCTCTATCTCATATCAGCTAGTCAATCAATCATGTCAAGGGAACCGTGAGGCTGTTAGTATTGACTGCAGCCGTATGGTTCTATTCCAGAAAGGATTGCAAGCTTCAAAGTATTGAGGGATTCCGATGGGTTCAGCTGAGATATAAGGGTATTCTGGTTGCAAGTGATCTATCTGATGATATTTCAATGGAAAAGCAATTAAATTAATAGAGCTTTAAGTAGTGTTATTCATTCTAGTCAGGAGGCTTAATTTTCTAAGATATAGGAGTATTTAGAAAGAATATAAGGGGGACTAGATTATATAATTTAATCACCTGACTAGGCTATTAGGATCCTAGATAATAGATAAAAGATGACACCCCTATTACTTTAATTTAAAAGGAAAGGCACGCACATAATTAAAAATATAATTAAAAGAAAAAGGGATATAATAATAGGCTATAAATAAAAAGTAAAGGGGATAGCTTTAATAGGAATGCTTATATTATAATTAAAAGGGGAAATAATTAGGGATTAATTATTATAAAGAGAGGGTCTGCTAGTTAATTATTTAGTAATATATTTCTATATCTTCTCTAGTTAGTTATAAAAGGTCTAGGCACTTAGAGTATTATTAATATTCTACTACTCTATATTATCCTATATAACTAGTAGAGCTGCTACTATATATAGAACTTCTAGCTAGATGCTGTAAATATAGTTATAATAAGATAAGGCTATAGATTTAATCAGTATTAAAGAGGCTTTATTAATTTTAATCTATTTTTAATTAGGTTTGATACTGCATAACTTAGATAACTAAAAGAATAGTAATAAAGGGATATCTAGGGATAAAGAGATTAGACCTTTATTTCCTATTAGTAGTATTTTATTTTTAGTTATTAATATAGATTATCTAAGCCTTTTATACTATTAAAGAAACTTAGTAAGCTTATCTACAGTTCTAGTATATATAGAGTAGGGACTATAATATTCACTATTAAAGAGCTAAGGGATGACTACTCTAGTTATAGGGGCCATAGGGGGTGATATTACTAGATTAGGAAATATAGATCTAACTTTAGGGTCATTCTTAGGGGCTATATTACTAGCTATATCCCCAGGGGCGGATGTAGTTAAAATACTTATGCTTACTAAGTATAAGGTTATTAGATTAGTAATAATAGGTGGGATATTAGGATTTCCAGTTATTATATTACTAAGGGGAGTATATATCTTATAACTGAATATTAGGCTATTAGTAATATATCCCAAGCCTTAGTTAGCTATCCTCTATCTAAGGAAGTCTATAAGCTTATATCTATATTTATCTAGATTAATAGACTCCAGTGCAGCCATTCCTAATTATTTAATTATTATAATAGTATTAGCTATAGTACTAGGATTAATTACTATAAGGATCCTAGTTATAATAATTAGTTTAGTTGCAGATACTTTGGATGCACTTATATCTATAGTATATAGGGGAAAGGTATTATTAATAACTAATTAGATATTCTTATATTTAATTTTCACTTCTTTATTAGAATTAGTAGAGTCATCATAGACTTTAGGGTATATATTAGGAGTTTTAAAGATTATAGATATAAGCTTAGGTCATTTATTACTTATAATAATAGTAATAACTAATTTCTTTCTAGATTTATAGAGCTTATTATATAACTTAACCTACTACTATTTAATAACCCCTTTTTTCTTAAGCTAATTAAAAACCCATTAGCTAATAATATTATTATTAGAAGAAAGATACTTAAGATTATAGAAGAGATATATCTAGATAATTAATATAGATCTATATACTGCCTTCCTTATAGACTTTATTAGTTCCTTAAATTTATAGCTATTAATACTAATATTTACTAGATATATCCTAATATTATCTTTCTTATTAAAGATTATATAGACCATCCTATATAGTGCTAGATTATTATTATTCTTATTAAAGGTTCTAATAGCCACTAACTCTAGATACCAGCTAGTAGCTATAGTATTAACATCTAATACTTATAATAGGATAACACTACTTATATATACTCTAGATATATTAGAGGCCATCATCAGTTAATAGTGGATGTATAAGTATAGTTAGATATTTAATAAAGAGGGAGTATAAAGATAAGAAGCTAACTAATAGAATAATAGATCTGAGATCCTAGATAATAAATAAAAAGATAACACCCTTATTACTTTAATAAGAGGAAAATTAAGTGTGAGATGTGTAATATACTATTAAGTAAGATATAACTAAGATAATATAATTAAAGGAGTAGCTAAAGAAGTAAAAAAGAAAGAGGAGATATTATCTAAAGAGGCTAGTTAGAGGGATAAGATATAGCTTAGATAGTAGTAATAAGAGATGCCTTTACTTTAATCTTATCTTTACTTTATAAATAGCTATAACTATAGCTAAAGAATTAATACTTATTATCTAAGAAGGCTAGCAAAGGCTACTATCTATTAGTTAAAAATAATTAAAGATTCTATAATCTCTTATAACTAAGCTAAGTTAGCTTCATCCCTCTAATAGTATATCTTTAGATTATCTAAGTAATATTTCCTAGTAATATCTAAATATAGTTCTTATATAAGGGCAGTTCTTCCTCCTAGATTAATTAGAATAAGAATTCTTAAGCTAGTCCATCTAGGTTCTAGCTTTTAACTATAATCCTTATTAAACTAGAAATTATAAATTAGGACAAGGTCCTTTTCTTTAAACTTCTTTTAATAAAAGAATAATTTCTAGGATTTATAAACCTCTATAATACTATTAGCAATAGCTATACTCTTAATTATTAGCTCTTATATTTCACCTCTTATAAGATAGTAGAGTTAGGTAATATATCTTAGTAGAATCTTTATTAATATATTAATACCACTAGCATGTAATATAACTAAAGTAATATTATAATATTTATAAATTAGATTAAACCCTAGCAACACCTCAGCCAGGGTATATCTATAGACTTAAACTAGCTTAGTATTTATAGATACTGTGATATTTAATAGGACTATAGACTATTAAGATATTAAATTAGGGTTCTAGTAGCATTCTTATTATAGTATACTAAGTACTAATTAGACTATCTACTCTGCTATTCTAACTAACTATAGATATAATATTAGAGTAAAAATATAATTTACTCCCTTACTCTTAAAGACTAATTAAAGGTATTCTCTAGTAAAGTATTTCTTATTATCTAAAAATATATTAAATAGCTAACTAAAGATTAGTATAATATAATTATAGAGTATACTAATAACTAATACCTAGGTGGCATCTTAATATAGCTAAGCCCAGATAAACCTACTAAAGTAGTTAATTATTATTAGAATATATCCTACTCCAGTGGCAATATATCTTAGGTTTATTAGGCCTAAGAAATCTATATTAATAGTATGCATTAGTTCAAACTAGATTAATCTAAGATATAATCTTTTTAATAGCCTTTAAGTAAACTACTAATAAGTATTATATATATTATACTAATACTTAATATCTTATATCCTAGTTAGCTAATAGACCTATCTAATAAGCTAGTTAGCTATAATAGTATCTAAGAAGTAATTATAATTATTATAGAAGGCTTATAGAGTTTAAGGGATTTTATTTTTTACTAAGCACTATAAGTGCAGACCATTATTCTCCTTATATATAAGGATATTTAGTAGTCTCTCTATTAATTAATATTTCTTAGCCTTCCTACAGGCAGCTCTTCTTTTTAATTAAGATAAAGAATTTAGATACTTATTATCTTCTTATAGGGCTTTAATAATATATTAGTATATTAGAGAAGTCTAATACTTTAAAAGAGGGTCCTTAATTCAGTTAATCCCTAGTTATAAAGTTCCCTTAATAAGACTCCTACTAATATTAGCTATACTCTCTTAAGGTATTACTATATATAATAGACCTAGATTATCTTTAGCTATTACTATAGACTACTATCTAGTAGGTAATTAACTTAGACTATTAGTAATATATATTATTTAGTCTATATTAGGCTTATAATTAATAATTATATTATATTCCCTAAGGTAATTCTCCTATTAAAGCATTTAGTTATTTCCTTTAGTACCCTTAGTTAAGATAGCTTTTAAGGTAATATAGTTAGTATATAGTATAACTAGGAAAGGGCTTTCTGCTACTATCTATTAGACTTCTATAAGATATCTAATTATAGCTAGATATTTATATTCTAGGTTTATATAACAGATCTCTATATTATTTAATTAGAAAGATAAGAATATAATAATTCTTTCTTTAGTTCTTAACTTTGGTTTAGTAATTATACTAGAGGGTGTATTTATTAGTTAGAATAGGACTTCTCTAATCCCTATTCCTAATATATTAATAGCTAAATAAAACTATAGCTAGTAATCTATCTCTAAATATATATTCTTCTAGATAGTTACTTTAATAAAGTTAAATTATTCTTATATTTTAGTAGTCCACTCCTAGTTCTTCTTAACCTATTTTATTTAAACTATTTTAGTTAGCTAGTGTCTAGATCTAGGGGCTTTATTAAGCTATTAATTATATAGCTTAATATCCAACTCCTTTAGTTATAAGTTCTTAATATTAGCTTACACTTACTTTAGATATGCCTACTTTATAATCAGTACTTAGTCTAATTATCTAAAGATAAATTATCAGAGAAAAGGAATAAGCTAGATAAAGGCATTTAGTTCCTTATAGTATATAGATATTAAAAAATCTAGTATCTACTTTTAGTACTTTATAGAAGAATAAATACCTTAGGTACATCCTTTAAAACTAATAAACTCTAGAGTTATTATAATTAGTTTTACTTTCCTAGGGTTTAAGTAGATAGGACTAAATGCTAGTCTAGAGAAATAGCTTTTATAAAGGAATTAAAATATAGATTTAAAATTAGTTATAGATGTATTATAGTTATTAATAAATAGTATAAATAAATAGTTCTCTTAATCTCTAATAATTAATAGAAGCCTAGATAAGTTATCCATCTTAGATAGTAATCTAAATACTAAGTTAATAAACTAGGTGTATATATATATAGAGTTCTTTAATCCTATACCTATTCTTATATAGGCATACTAACTATGCAGAGTAATAACTACTATTTTATATTTATCTCTAGCTTTTATTAGTATTATCTAATATAACTATAACACATCACTAGTAAAGAAGATTCAGTATTCTAATTTAATAATAGTATTAACTACTTCCTCTATTAAGTAGATAGGATATAGATTCTTAATAGTCTACTTATTTAATAGGATATAGTTATATACCACCCTTAGTTTAGATAACCCCTTCTTTTTTAGAGGGAATTTAGTTCTTACTCCCTAATCTAATAATATTTTAACTAGAATGCCCACTTCCTCTATTTTAGGGATAATCTAATTAATAAACTCCCTTTCTTATTATATATACTTTAGTAGTTTTACTTTAACTAGTTAAGCATCTAGTATAAGATTAATTAAATACTTAATTAAATTAATAGTATAAATATTAGTCATCTTAAAGATAAAATAATCTCTCTATATATAAAATAGTCTTTTTACTACTTTAACCCTTTCTAGCATGTCTGCTGTCTTACTAATTATTATTCTTATCTAATTAAACTAGTTATTAATAACTGCTATAGCTTCCTCAGTTAATAGATATATACTTAGTTATCTAGATATTAGAAAGTATCTAGCTTCTCTTATTCTAAATAGTGTGATAGTTATGCAGATACTTAGGATTTATCTTAATTTTAATTATATAGCTTATATAATATAGATAAGTAAGGTATTATTAGCTATAATGTATATAGATTTACTAAATACTTTAATCTTAAATATAGGATAAACTAAAGCAGGTAGCAGCATATCATTAATAAGGGTTATTAGTAAATTATAGTAGGTATATAGCTTATAATCTTTAAGATTATTTATATATTCTCCTTATTAATTAGGCTAATCCCCAGCTAACTAAGGATCATTAACTAGAGATACTAGTTTTCCTCCTCCCTATTAATAATCTACTAAAGCTCTTCATTCATATCATTAAATTCTACTATTAGTAATTCCTTAAGATATTCAACCAAGGCCATTTATATATTAAGGTGCTTCTAAACTCTATCTAATCTATATATAGTCATTTTACTAGTCCTATAGTCTCCCCTAAATTATACTCTTCTTATTTATTAGATATTAAGGAGCAGTTGATATATATAGATTACTAGAATATAGTGTAGCGGGCAGGGCCCGCTGAGTGCTCAAGCTTACTAAGCACTCGTGATCTGCCTCAGGCAACAACATTCTCCCATCTAGAAAGGACACCAGCAATCATATAACCTCTATTACACTTAATATTCTAATTACTTATATTATATAATCTCAGCTATCATTCATATACTCCTTATAATATTTATCTGCTATAATCTAGTTAGATTCCTTAGTAATTTCTTACTATCTAAATCTAGATTATAGATTTCAAGGCTTCTAGCCTATGACATTAGAAATTACTGACTTAAAATAAATAAACCTAATAAGAAGAAGTAAATAAACAAATAAACCTAATGAATTAACAAGCAGCACGCTGAGCTAGACAGCTAAATAAAACTAGTAAAAGATAACTATACCCACAGAACCAGACAAATAGAACTAAATAAGATAACTAATTAGCTAAGATAGCTAAATTAGATAATATAGATAGTATAGACAACATAAACTATAATAATATGCTATTAGAGATATTAACATCTCCTAGAAGATCTAATAAAGAATAACTACTATAATAAAATAAAGCATAAATAAACCCTATAGCCTAGATAGCCTAGCAGCTATAAGAGATACTTAATTAAATAATCCTACTTAAGGCCTAATAAGTAGCTGCTACCCCTTAGACTACTACTACTCCCACAGCTCCTATATAAGCAGCACTAGCCCCTTAAGCAGCCCCCATTCCTATAGAAGACCTAGCAAGATAACCTAAACTAATCTTACTAGACCCTAAGTAATATAACAGCATTAATAAGGTTATATATAATATCTTCTATACTAATCTAATTATAAAGCTTAAGATAGACCTCCTATTATTTAGTAGCTACTATAATTATATATAATATATATTCACTAGGCTCAAAGATTAAGCAGCTATTATAATAAGCCCTTAGATAGATTAGTATACTAAGAACTGCTCTATAATAGCTGAGGACTTAGATTATATAATTAATTAGCTTAATATCATATTTTAAGATAGGAACTATGTAGAGAAGGCTATAAAAAAACTTTACTATCTATAATAAGGTAATTATCCCTTTAGCAACATATTTACAGACTTTAACTAGCTGCTAATAGAAGTAGGAGGCTACAGCTAGATAAATAATATAAAGCAGATCTTTATTAATAGAACCCTAAGCATTAAGATAAAAATATAATTAGTTAATATAGTTAAGGAACTAAGCTTTAAGAAGTACTGCTAGTAGTTATAGATAATTATAGACTAAGTTAAAGCTCTTTACATATAAGGAGTAGCCTAAGCTAAATAGTGGAGGAGGAATGTAACCCCTATAAGCTATAGCTATACTAGCTATATACTACCTCTAACACCCCTAGCAGTACCAGCCCTTAATATAATTAACTCTATAGATTAGGAACCAATAGCTACAACCTTAGCCCACTAACACTACTGTGCTAAGTAGATTAATAAAGCTAAACTAATATATTACTATACTAAGGGTAGATACTTATATTACAGAGCTACAGGCTATATAATCAAAGTATATCTATATCTTAGTACTGTCCTACTACCAGACTATACTACTATAAAGTAGCTACACACCTCCCAAGTAGCTAGATCTAAACTAGATAATATTGATACTAGAGAACCTATTATAGAGGAAAATAGTAAGTCAGAAAACTAGTTGCTTCTATAAAGAGACTCTTATAAAGGCTAGTTAAATAGTTAATACAACTAAAAAGCTGGTATTGACTATATCCTAAGAAAGATATATTTACTAATTATAGAAAGTTTTGCTGGGCTATTAGATTCAATACTCTAGAATTTATTATATCTAGAATTATTAATAAAGAATATAATTATAGAATTCTCTCTAATACTAAATATATATCTTACACAGTCATAACTAAATGCTTCACTTAGAAGCTATAACTAAAGTAGATTAAGATTAAGCTAATAATCTTAGAGAACTACACTAGTATAATAGATAGTGTTATCTCAGTAATTATATACTTCTTACTAGATATTAGAGGGAACTATCAACACACAGTTTATATATATCTAGTGTCTAAGCTAGGTAATGGGACTGACCTAATCTTAGAGACCCTATAGATGGCACACTAGAAGATAACTATAAAAGTAGAGGGGCCCTAACTAAGATTTACTAATAAATCAACTATTAAAAGCATTAAGAACAAACTAAAGCTAGTAGTAAAGTAGATTAGTATCTAAGGGTTTATAGTTTATAATTAGTAGTAGAAGAAAGATAAGATAATATAGATTTTTACTACTAGTATTAAGGATATTAAAAAGGCCTTATAGATAAAGAAATATTCTAATCCCACTATAAAGCTACTAGTGCATTACCATAAGTTCCTAAAAGTATTTAACTAAAAGAAGGCTGATGAACTACCACCACACTATCTAGGCATAGATCATTATATCAAACTAATTAAGGATAAAAAGAGAAGAATAATAGAACCGCCTTAGGGACCACTATATAGCATATTATAAGGGGAGCTTCTAGTATTATAGAAGATATTAATAGAACTATTAGAGAAAGGCTTTATCTATATTAGCAGCTCAGCCGCTGCAGCACTAATACTATTCATCTATAAGCTAGATAGTAGATTATAATTCTGCATTAATTACTATACTCTAAATATAATTATAAAGAAAGATTGCTACCTACTCCCCCTAATTAATAAGATCTTAGAATACATCTTAAAAGTAAAGTAGTTTACTAAGTTAGATATAATCACTGCCTTCTATAAGATCCAGATTACCTCTAGAGATAAATAACTAATAGCCTTTTATATATAGTTCAGCCTATTTAAATAGCTAATTATACCCTTCAGGCTAGTAAACACACTAAGCACCTTCTAATAATATATTAATTAGATACTCTAGGACTTCCTAGATAAATTTACCTCTATATATATTAATAATATACTAATCTTTACTAATAGATCATTAGTAAAGTATTAATAATATATCTATTAAGTGCTAGAGTATCTAAAGAATGCAGGCTTACAGTTAGATATTAATAAATATAAGTTTAAAGTTAAGAGCATAAAGTACCTTAGATTTATAATAGAAGCTAGTAAAGATGTGTGGATGGACCTTAATAAGATAAAAGCTATATTAGAATAATAAACTCCTACCTCTACTTATAGTATACAATCATTCCTAGGCTTTATAAACTTCTACTAGTAATTTATACAAAACTTCTTAGATATAGTATAGCCACTGATGGTGTTAATATATAAAGAAGCCCCCTTTATATAGGGAAAGGAACAAGCCACAGCCTTTAAATTATTAAAAAAGATGTTTACTACAGCCCTAATTCTTATATAATTCAATCCTAATAGGAAGATAGTAGTTGAGATAGATACTTTAAACTAGGTAATAAAAGCCACTATATTATAATATAATAATAATAGTATATTAAGACTAGTTACTTATATCTTAAGGAAGAATACACTGGCAGAATGTAATTATAAGATTTATAATAAGGAACTACTAGCTATTATTAACACCCTTAAGAAATAGGAATCAGAGCTAATCAGTCTGCTATAATTTAAACTTATTATAGACTACTATAACCTTAAATACTTTAAGATGGTCTGTAGGCTTAATAAATAGTAAATATATTAGTTATATATACTAAGCAGGTTTAATTATAAGATGCACTACTAGCCTAGAAAACTAGGTGTATACCCTAATACCTTATCATATAGGGAACAAGACATACCAAAAGATATAGAAGATAACTAGCTTAAGGCCTATGATCACTGCCTAGTGCCCTTAAAGATCATTACCAGCTATGTATATGTGTAAGTGTCCCATACTTATAAGTCAGTATTTAAGATAGGCAAGGGCCCACTGAATAAATATAGTAATTAATATTATAATTAACCTAGCTATATAATTTTATATATAACACCTATAGCAATAACACCCTTGCTGCTAGAAGATTAGTAGAGAATGACTAAGCATAATAATATCACTCTAGAAGAAATGCAGCAAGCACTCAGAGAGGGAGCTACTAAGTTCCCTACTAAGTTATATATATAAGTATCAATCACTAAATGCTCACTGTCACCAGACAGTCACCTATTATACTAAGGATGTAAATAGATTCCTAATTCTAAACTATTATAAATAAGAATCTTATAGGAAACCCATAACTCTATATTAACTAGTCACTCTAGGAAGAACATGCTATATATAATGATTACCTAAAATTTCTACTAGCTAGAGCTGTCTATAGATATCTAATAATTTATATAGAACTGCAATAAGTATAGCACTAACTATATATAGTATAAACACCATCAGGGACTCTTAAAACCATTACTAATCCTAGACTATAAATAGTATAAGATTACTATTAATTTTATTATAAAACTTCCTACCTCTAATAGCTGCAAAGATATAATAGTTATTAGTGATAGGCTTAGGAAAGGGGTGATCTTAGTGCCATATAAATAAATGGACTCTGAGATAGTAGTATAGCTTATAATAGATTAGTTTATTAGATACTATAGCATTCCTAATATAATTATATTAGACTACAGCCTGCAGTTTATTAGTAAGTTCTAGAAGTACTTTTATAAGTAGCTATGTATCTAGTAATAGTTATTAACTACTTTCTATCTACAGACTGATAGGTAGATTAAATATATAAATACTATATTAGAAGCCTATCTATAGAACTTCTATAATTATATATAGACTAATTAGAAGTCACTACTACTAATAGTGCAGCTTATAATTAATAGCTAAAATACTATAAGTACTAGAGTTAGCCTATTCTTTCTAAACTATGGGTACAATATTAAACCACTTAAGCTTAAAGTATTGGATTAAGAGGCTACTACTACTATTATAGCCTACTTAGCGAAGAACAAAGTCAATATAATTATTATAAAGATAAAGGAGGCTACTAAAATAACCTAGTCTAAGCTTACTATAGCTCAGCAATAGTAGGAGGAGTATTTAAATTAAATCTACTTAATAAGCCTACAGTATGCTATTAATTTAAAGGTATAGCTTAATTTATAGAATATTTAAATAGATTATCCAAGCTAAAAGCTTGATGTATAGCATATAAAGTTCATAATCCTTAAAGCTATTAGATTACACATCTACCAACTAGATACACTACTAGGTATATATAATATATTCTATATTAGCCTGCTACACCCTACTTCTAACAATCTATTCCTAAGCCAGTTAAATAATAATTACTAGCCACCACTAGTATTAGTTAACAGCAAGGCTGAGTATATTATTAAAGAGATTATAGATAAGTATAAAAAACATATTAGATGAGGCCACTGCACAGAGTATTTAGTTAAATAGATAGGCTATAAATAGCTAATATAGAAACTAGCTATTAATCTTATTAATACTACAGCACTTAATGAGTGGGAGAGACACTAGCATTAAGATAAGGAAGGGGGTAGTATAGTGGGCAGGGCCCACTGAGTGCTTAAGCTTACTAAGTACTTGTGATCTACCTCAGGCAATAACATTCTCCTATCTAGAAAGGACATCAGCAATCACGTGACCTCTATTACACTTAATGTTCTAATTACTTATATTATGTAATCTCAGCTACCATTTGCACACTCCTTATAATATTCACCCGCTGCGATCTAGTTAGATTCCTTAGTGATTTCTTACCATCCAAATCTAGGTTATAGATTTCAAGGCTTCTAGCCCGTGACATATAGAATTTTATATCTATAATAACACCTTTAATATTAATCAGTAGATATATATATATTATTAAATATATATATAAATTATTAGCTAAGCTAATCTCCTTTCCATCATCTTAATAAATAGTTACTAATCCTAGATTCTTATTTTTAATTATATTTAGTACTATATTATTTATCAGCTTAACTAACAATCTATTATTAATTAATACTTTTAGTATAGATGTTTCTCTAACCCATGCTATTATAAATAATAGAGTTAATTTCTTATTATTATTAAGTGCTTTAGAAGTCACTATTAGAGCTAATATAATATTTATATAAGTTATATTATAATCTAACTAAAAGGAAGGTCCATTACTGTAGCTAGATAGAACTTTTTAGATTTAGTATTAAGAAGTAGTTAATTATAGTAGCTAGGCTAATTCCTATCTAAATAATTCTAATTTATCTAATAATTAGTTCAATGGGATTATAACCTCTATCTACTTTAAGATAGTAGTAATTAAAGCTCTGTCCTAATCTTTAACTACTCTAATTAGTTTAGAAAGGTTAAGAGGTCTCTATAGAATTACCTTATAAATCTTAATCATCTTCCTTAGAGCTAGATTATTCATATCCATATTCTTAATTAAATCCTTATTATATTAGGCATCCCTATTATTAATAATTATCTAGTTACTATAATATCTCTACATTTCCTTAATAACTTCTATATCCTTATCTATATTAAACTCATTCTAATTTAATCACCCTTCCACTTTAATATTTTAGTGGGGAGATTTAAATATGACCCGCCACACTATCTATTTAGTAGAGTTAATACTAAATTAGTTCTTTCTATTTATAGCCTTAATAATATGCCCCTGTTAAACTATTTTATTAGGCCCTTAAATAATCTTCTTATCTTTAGGGTTTAGTCTGGCTGTAGTATAAGTATATATAAAAGTTACTTTTAAGATAATAACTATAGATATAATATAAGCTGTAGAGACTAGGTTCTTATCCTTATAATTAGTTAGGTTAAGGGTAGTATTAGCCATAATCTAGAAATAATATATATTTCTATTTAGATTTAGTAGCTTCAGGCAGTTAATAAAATAATATCCTCTTTCTTTATAGTTAAAGTATATAATATTTAGATTTAATTATTAGTTATATCCTAAGAAGCTTACCTTAGCTTAATTAATTCTATCACCTCTTAGCTAGGTTAGGTTTAGGTTAATAACTCTATTTAGATTACTAATTATCTAGAGAGCAGGTTAAGTATTCTACTAGATTATAAGTAGGGTTTAAATCCCCTAAACTAATATTAGTATAGTCTATCTAAATACTTTCTTAGTTATATACTGTATATTAGATTACCCCTACTAGTTTTTAAACTAATTATTTATCTAATGCTAGATAGAGTCTAGATCTAATAATAGATAGACTATATTAATAACCTTTTTTATAGCTTAGAATAAGTAATCTTCTTTTATACTTAGATTAAATAAGATTCTCTATTTTTAATCCCAGTCAGCTATTCCTTATATAATATTTAGATTAAATAACTCTAGTATGCTAGCCTGTGCTTCAAGGTCTTTATATTATTTAAGATACTTTAGGATATACTCATCTAGACTCTATACTAAAGTAATAACTCTTTAAGTAATTTAGAATCATCTAGTAGCTATATCCACCTTATTAATTTAATACCTTTTAATAAACTTATTCTTAAGTAGTTTCTAGCTATCTTTTATAATTTAAGAGAGCTAGCTATACTATAACTCTATCTTATCTCTTAAATTTTAATAGAAGAGGATGCATCTATCCTCATCCTAGTTATAGTTTAGATTAGTGAAATATCTCTTTTTAAACTTTATCTTATAGTTAATATTCTAGATATATTCTCTAGGGTCTTCTATATTATCCCTCTAGCTATAGAATAGCTTAATATTTACTTTTATTATATTAAGTATAGATATTTAATCACCTCTAATTAGTTTAGTTTAATACTTAATACTGCTCTTAGTAGTATTTAGTAAAATAATAGATAAAGGAGTAATCTATATAATAGTATCTTAACTTATTAAGTTTATTAGGCTAGCTAGTTCTAGTCTAGTTAGTTATTAATTAGTTTAGAGACTTAACTAACAGTTAATCAACTAATAAGTAGAGAAAATAAATAGTATTAGATTATTATTTCTAGTATTAGATTTAGTGGCACTACCTTCTAAAATAATAATATTAGAGTAAATAATAGTAATTCTTAGAAGGGTAGATATATATCTTAATATTTTATTTCCTTATTAGAGTGCTCTTTAGAGTTAGGAGCTAGCTATAATAGTAGAAGGATAACTAAATAAGTTAGTCCTTAATATTTTTAGAGACTATTCTAGTAAATTAGTTAGATTTAATTATAGATCTATTCACTAGCTATTTAGAGACATAGATATATATTTAGATACTTAGATATATATTTAGATATATAAATATGACTGAAGGATAAGAAGAGATTCTCTAGGAGCTAATTAAACATTCCTTTATTAATTATAATATTAAGGTAATTAGTATACAAGATAGATGGGTTATAGAAGATATAAATACTAATTTAATAGTCCTTTATTAACTAGTCACCATAGCAGAGCAAGCAGTTCACTAATAGTAGTGGAATTCCTGCCTAGAGACACTATAAATAAGGGATTCCAATGAGTTCAGCTGAGATATAAGGGTATTCTAGTCATAAGTAATCTATCTAATAATATTTTAATAGAAAAGTAATTAAATTAATAGAGCTTTAAGTAGTATTATTCATTCTAGTCAGGAGGCTCAATTTTCTAAGATACAGGAGTGTTCGGAAAGAATATGAGGGGGACTAGGTCATGTGACTTGATCACCTGACTAGGCTGTCAGTATGATGCCATGTATAGGGTAGAAAGCTATAGGCTTAAGGGATGTTTGAACCATTCTCAAGGCATAAATGGGTCGCCACAGACATTACTTTATAATCACGTCATCTCTAAACGGGCTTCCTCAGGAGCAGAACGCTGCAAACAAGCTGAAGGCACAATGCCGCATTATCAAGCGGAATCCTCGCAGTCGTGGCGTCCCTTAGTCATGGCTTTGTATGGCGTATCTGTTTATACAGCTCCGTCTCAAACTCGTCCCGGAGGCCAATCACCTGGGGATCCGACGGAGGAAGGTGCTGGAAGAAGCTCGTCGCACATACTCCTGTCTTCCGATCGATCCACTTGTATTATCCCTCGATCAGTGTTCACTATTCTTTCGACCAGCAGACCAGAAAGTCACTTACAAAATGAGTATTCGTATGTCCTCCCCACGAAACTGTGCCATGTGCACGACCGTCTGGAACATCACTGACCGTGACTGAGACCCCCAGCCCGAAGTCGATTTGATCCCCCGTCGTGAACATCCATTTCATTCCTTGCGCCGCCGGCATATTAATCTGCTGATTCAACGTTATCCGCACAGCTTCCGGCAGCTGAGGCCGAAAGATCTCATCCACGCTTTCGGGTTCGATGATTCCCCGACCTCCGGCGAGAAGAGCTGAGAGAAACTTGGTGAACTCGCGAGGCGTGGAATATAGTGACCCTCCGCCGAGGTCGTCCGGCGTGGGAAGGGGGAATATCTCTTTGGTTGCCTTTAGGGATCCGTCTCCGTCGCGGAGGGCTATCTCCACTTTTCTCTTCTCAAAATTGGGGAGTGTCTCCGGGTGGAAGGTGGTAGATTGGAGATTCAATGGGCCGCAGATGTTCTCATGAATGAATTCTCCGAGTCTCTTCCCGGAGAGGACTTCAACCTGCATGTGCCCCTGGATAAATGCGGTACTGGATTGCATGTTGCGGGCAGAGACCTACCACTCGCCCAGCCCAGTCCACCCCGGGCCCATATCTCCAATCCTCGCCCGGTTCGAATATAAGAGGATACGTAATTGACTCCTAAAGTCAAAAACAACGTTTGTTTTGGTCAGATCGCTAACCTGCGGAATTCCAGAAAGGGGCGGAATACATAAGTTCCCTGTGTGTGGTCGATGTTCCTCCCATGATACGCTGCCCACTCCTGCAGATTCTCGCTCATCACGCTATATGTGAAGCCGCTTGTATGTGTCAAGAGATGACGCAATGTCAGCTTCTTCTCCGTCCGATTCACAATGGGTTTTCCTAGGAGGAAGGTTGTTAGCAACGGCGATTCCATCTGACACAGCAACGCCCGTCAAGAAGGACAGTACCATCTTCATCGAACCCAGACAGGACCTCCGGCGCTGCCAACTCTGGCACAACTTGGCCGACATCATCGTCGAGTGAAATCAAGCCTCGCTCAACGACAATCATCACGGCGACGGCTGTCACGATTTTGGTCAAGGACGCAACCCAGAAGATTGAATCTTCGGTGAGCGCAGGGCCGGCAGGGTCCGCGGTCTGTGTGCCTTTGATGCTGGAATAAATTGCATCTCCTTGAGCATTGTACGCAGTCAGAGCGCCGGCGTGAAATGGTCTAGGAGTCTTATTGTAGTACTTTGAAAGGATAGTATCCATAGCGGCCGTTTTCTTTCGTCAGCAAGCTTGCTTTTAAAAGAACACGACTGTCAGTGATGTCCACAGTTTATATATGCATTGACATCGTTATCATGAATCTACATTGGCATAGTATTTGATAATCATGGGAAAATCCAACTACAAATTCCACAAGTCGGCGTCCCGATGCAGTAAAGCGAAACGAACACGGGACGCCACCATATCTCCACAGAGACATCTACTCAATCTTCTCCAAGAGACTGGAACAGCAGGCAAATGGAGACGAGGCTTCCCCGACGACAAACTTGACAATATAGCCATATGGCCCATATCCTATATCTCATCCCGCCGACCAAAAACACCCAACTGCAGGTCTACTCCCGGCTATGTGGCTACACCGGGATAAACACTGTATGACTCTGGCAAGAATATTAACCTCTCCTCTTGCCGTAGACTTTCCGGATCGACATGAATCTTCAACCCCATATGATTGAGACAACTAGGCTACATCTTGAACCATCGGAGGGGACTATTCTCTCGTCACTGGGCGAGGCTTTCGAACCTGAGCAGCGAAGGAAGATATATTGCGTATCTCAGTTATTCAACTCATGGATCTCTGATGACTACGGCCGGTCAAGAGTTGAATTACCGGGAGGCTCTTCCATCTTGCCCACCGGATGGTCGGAAGATTCGATCGCTATTTGTCGTGTCTCCGAATTTCACAGTCAAGCAAATTCAGGGATGCGACTGAACTACAGACCCAGCTCAGAGCAGCCTGCAACCTTCAGTCGCGTCACCCAATGTCTCGACTGGTACAATGCAATATAGCTCTCTGCATTTACCGTCGTATATGCGTTTTAGGACGTAGGATTCCACCCGAGCTCATTGAGCGTCTCCTAGAATCGGTGGATAGGGGTATCGATACGGCCGAACTACTTTGCATCGGTTCTCCTTGGTGACATGTTGCAAATGTGCCCTTTCAGGCGGTTTGTGCTCTTCTTGCCATCGACACCCGAGCCTCTTTTGGACGCTTGAAGTCTTGCTTGCGCACAGTCAAATCCATTGCCGAGAAATACGGGACAACCCTCCAAGGGAGGCATTTCTAGCGTCCCGTATCTTGGTCACTATCCGAAGGAATCGCAAGAAAGAAATCTCTCTAGTTGATAACACCCTGGCGGAAGTCGATGACAATCTCGTTCTGGGAGAGAGTAATCCTGAGCACCACACTCTTTTCTCGCAACTCAACGGCATCCCGACTCTTGAAGAATCGGAGTTGAATGAGATCTTCTCTGTTAGATGTCCTCACCATTGACCTGAATAGAATGCCTGCTACTCCGATTCCCTCGGACCCAGCTCAAAAGTGAACTCCTTCAACAGCGGCGGAACCTTCCACCTGGCAAAGAGCTGCCCATTCTCCACCAAGATCCGCCGTAGTACCTCCCCCCTCTCCTCCTCTGTATCTGGCCACACCCCCTCCCATATCCTCACATATGGCTCCACGACCCCCAAGGCCTCCCGCAGCCACCTCCCTGCCCTGCCCTCCCCAATCCTCCCCTTGCCCTCCATCCCCCTCTCCAGCTCCTCCAGGAAAACGTCCATCTCCCGCCCCTCCGCAACTGCAGCCCGCATCACCCCCAGCAACACATGCGACCGCACCGCATAGTCCAACTTACCGACCTCCACCCCCACCGTCTCCTCTACCGCGATCGCAGCCAAAAACTCCACCTCCTCCTCACTCCCCACCTCCGGTTCCCACCCCCTCCACCATGCCTGCACCCCCACCCCGCCATCCGGCCACCCACACCACACCACCTCACTCTTCCACCCGCCATCCACATCCGGCTCAGCAACCTCCCTCCTCGCCGCACTCGCCTCCCAGAGCTGCGCCGAGTACTTTGCTTCCCACGCATACACATCATACGCTCCCTGCGCGACCAGTATCCCGAAGATGTTCGGCTCCCACGCTTCCCGGGAAACCGCCTTGGCTGAGCCAGATCGGCCAGGGGAACCGAGCCCCATGTACTCAAGCCAGAAGCGCCCCTGGGTCGCCGAGTAGGGCGGCACACTGGTGTGGGCTGTGCGCAGGCGCGCAATGGTTGTCTCGAGCGTGCTGAGGGCTAATCCAGTGAGAGTCGCGAGTGGGAGGGAGGGCTGCCTGCGGTGCGTGCGCGCGACGCTGTGGGCCCAGCGGGGGAGTTTCGTGGCGTGTGCGGGGGGTCGCTGGCGCGGCAGCCCCAGCGGGGAGTCAGAGTCAGGTAGGTCTTGGAGGTCAGGCAGGCGGTAGAAGCGCGCTGTGGTGCGCTGGGTGAGGAAGGCAGTAGAGTAATAAGAGCGCCATGTGGAGGCGTGGAGGAGTGCGTGGTGTGTGGTGTAGAAGGACTGGAAATCATCAGGGGAGGGGAAGTCCCCGGTGAGTTGGGCGGAGGAGCGGTAGATGGCCGCGGCGAGCTGGGCGAGGTAGAAGATATCCAGGGTGCTGTGGTGATTATCAGTCTTCGTCGTTACGGTGCTGTTGGGGATCATAACTCACCGGTTAAACCGCAACTCGCCCTCGCCAAACGACCACCCGCGCGCGTGCAGCTTCTCGACCACATCGAACACGCCATTGCCGTCCCACAGCGCCTCATCCAGATAGATGAATGCGATCCGCAACACGTGATCGTGGCAGTCCACCGGCACCAGGCCACCTTCGACGTCGGCGAGGAATTCTTCAGCGCTCATGGCGAACCCTCTGATAGGTAAATATGAATATGAATATGAATATAAGATCCTCACTCGGGATGCCAGGGATCAGGTGCAATGGGATCAGGATGTAATTAATAGATCATATGCCGCTGCCCTGGAATTCCGCCCAATTCACGTCTCATGCCAAGAAGGGGATTTGTAAACAAAACCTTCCGGCCCAGGACTCGACTCGTTACTTATCAATTAGGGCTTGATTTGTAGGGCTCTTGGTACATATAAGAAGGTAGGATACATGCAGCCATCCTCGGGTACCTGGACCTTTTCATTCTTTCTGGGTTGATTTCAGGCAATTATATCTGTTGGTTTGTCCTCTGAAATAGCAGGCTCACCACTTCCACATGTCCATTCTTCGCTGCCAGTCCTTGGAGTCCAGCTACAAGAATATTCAGGAGTGGTGGTCATGTGCATCGCATGATGATGATAGCTAGAACTTGGATGGTCAGTTTCTATATACCATAACATCACTGGCGTTTTCTAGTTGCTAGATTCATCGAAACTACATGTACAGTGTGTTATGTTGACTCTCGCTTTGTCGAGATCAATCAATGCGTTAGGCGATGCGAGTGACAAGTCCTTCCTTGACGAGTTTATCAATTCTTGTTAATCATTGACAGGAGCTTGACTGTTGGTTTGCGGTTAGCAGATAGCAACCAAGTTTCAGGACGATGCAGTACCTTTGGCGGCCACTTGTGTACTCTGTCGAAATGGACAGTGTACCAGATACTCGCACATAGGCAGCCACTGGTTATCTTGGGAGGATGTCCCGCGTCACTTGTCATCTTGGTAGACTGTCAACCTGTATGAGAGATAGACCCAAGGTTTGAACAGTAGAAGATGACACCCTCCGCTCTCGGGATCTAGCCTGCCTGACCAGGTATGGCCGTGATTCATCAGGCTTTTGACAACTAAGTGTGGAATGTGGATTCCAATCTCTCAGAAACAACTCGATGATCCGCCTTACAGACGTCCATAACCGGCCGCAAGTCTCAAGAGAACTTCGGAATGTCCAAAAGCTGGTTTGATAGTAACTGAGGTAGAATAATAACGCCTTGTATGGAAGCTGCTCTTCATCAAAAGAGATCAGTTCCCTATTGGTACCATATTGCTCCTGTACCACTATTGACGTTGACTAGTTGATACTCTGCCAACAACGGTGCTACAGCGCTGCAGGAACCCGGGCTCATAACCTGTTGTTGTTAAGAGGAAAGTTGTATATACAACTAGATGCCTCTTGTTCCAGCTTGTCCAACCTTCTTCTTAGGAGCGCTTCTTCTTCTGCTAATTCCTCTTGCATCTACAGAATCATCGTGTCCTACAAATATATTAGGTGTCTAATAATCCTCACCGTGGAAGCTGCCGTATCTTTATGGCGGATCACTTTCGCCCCTTGATCACACATATCCTTCCAGCAATGCCCCTAGGCGCTGGTGGGCCCCCGGGCCCATAATGTCTTTGACAAGTGCAGTTCGATTCTTTTCACTCCCCGTGAGCCGATTTCCGTTGATTGGGTGCAGGAGAATCAAGCCTCAAAATGTCCTTCTCGGGGGTAAACCAAGAGTCCAAGACATCACAAGTCCGTAATAAACTAAGACTGACTTTCAAAGATAAGGGAAACAAAGATATGAGGGATATAGCACATGGGCCCTTTGGTAGACCCGCGCCCCATTGATCATTATTATATTTATGGCGTTATCGCCAAGCCCCCAATAACTTAGGTGTAGGTATAGGTAGACCGTAGAGGGGTATTATGGTATATAACCATCCTTGTTACCTTGGCCCAATCACACCAATTTCCGCAAAAGCCCGAGAGGCCCCCAAAACGAGGCGCTGTGAGACAGCGACTCCAAATTCCTTTGTTCTCGCGGGCGAGCTCCCTATCCATATTGTTCTCATTACCGGAAGAGGCGCGCTATTATCTCGCATCCAAAGGCAGCATGGCGCCCCCAAATATCCTCATTGTTGGTTGCGGTATCGCAGGCCCGACGCTGGCGTCGTTTCTGCTGCTGGCCGACATCCCCGCCGCCCAGAAGCCTCGCATCACCATCCTGGAGCGCGAGTCCACGCGCAGCGCTCATCTGCGCGGCCAGAACATTGACATCCGCGGCGCGGGTGTGACCATCATCCGCAAGCTCGGGCTCGAGGCACAGATCCGAGCCTCCACCACCGGAGAAGAAGGCGTCCAGCTCGTCGACGAGCATAATCGCGTCTGGTCGCAGAACCGCGTCGATAAGAGCGGCAAGATACAAATGCCCACGAGCGACATTGAGATTCTCAGAGGTAGGCTGGCTGAGCTGTGCTGGAAGAACAGCCAGCGGGTCAGCGCTGAAGCTGAGCGCGAAGGCGCCCGGGGTATCGAGTATATATTTGGAGATTATCTCGACGAGATCAAGCAGGATGACAACAAGGTGCATGTGCACTTCGCCAAGAGCGGAGAGGCACGAAGCTTTGACCTCCTGGTTGGAGCCGATGGTATGCAGAGCCGGACACGGAAGATGGTCTGGGGCGAAGAAGGCGAGAAGGACCGATTGAAGCGGATAGGAATGTTTGCCGGCTTCTTCAGCATCCCACGCGAGGAACAGGACGGCAAGTGGAGACGGTGGTTCCATGCCCCTGGCCGGCGCGGCATCATGTTGCGACCAGACAGCCTCGGCGTGAGGTCCACTATCTTCATGTATGTGGTGAATGAGAAGGACCCCAGATTTGTCAAGGTCACGACCAAGGGGAATGGCGGCGTCGAAGCCCAGAAGGCACTCCTGGAGGAATACTTCAAGGACGCCGGGTGGGAGTGCGACAGAATAATCCGGGAGATGAAAGCAACCGACGATTTCTACTACGACGCTGTCTCGCAGGTGAAGATGGACAGCTGGACTAAAGGAAGGGTGGTGCTCCTGGGTGACGCAGGGTAAGTCAACTCCCTCTCTATCTCCAGAAATTCTTACCAACAATTGGAAAAGTTATTGTGCGTCTCCCATCTCGGGCCTGGGCACGACCTTGGCTTTCACCGCAGCCTACAAGCTAGCAGGTTACCTCCAGAAGTACATCAAGGGAGAGAGCCCGGACCCTTCGGCTGCGCTTGCCCAGTACAATGAGCAAATGCGACCTATTATCGAGGATGGGCAGGAGCTGGCACCCGGCCAGCCGTATATTATCAACCCAGAGACCGCTTGGGGCGTCTGGGTTATGCGAGTCCTCATCCGGTCACTATCATATACCAGAATCATCTTCATTGTCGTCAAGTTCTTTGGGAAGATTCTCCATTTGGGACCTCAAGCAGCGGATTACGTCCGAGTTGAGGACTTTGGCTTTAAGGAGATGTCAGTATGGAAGGAAGAGGATACTAATCAGCAGAGTTAAGGAATGAAGATTTGGTCAAATCTTTTAGCTTCTTGGTGGAATTTAAGAGGTTTAGCTAATTACCATTCAAGGCACGCGAAATGAGCTTCAGTATGTTGTAGGACAAACAAGGCAAAAGGACGTGTAGGCCATCCTTCCGAAGCAATGCTGGGTATAGCAGCCAAAAGTTCCATTCATCTAATGTTCTGGAAAAGGTCTGAGCTCTCTATGGAGCAACAGCGACTGATGAGATTATTGGAGTCATTTACCATCCTGAGACAGAAAGCACTGTGTAATACATATGACTGGTAATATTAAGAGTCCTATGAGTCTATGACCACATACCTTATTGATTCCAGATGATCGAATTCGAATGAAGTGGCATAATCAGAAAACATCTCTCCGCGACTCACCCATGTCGTGAAGTATTAGCCAACAGGATGATCATCAGCCCAGAGAGCTTGATGTTATAAAGATCTGGAGATTCTGATTGCAGCAACTAAAAGAAACCATGGCTCATGGTGGGAGAATCTGGGGTCAAAATTGTAAGCAGAGGATCGGATTTAAGAGGAGACAGCCGGGAGATGCAAGCAATCATCCTATGCTATCCTCTGCGTTCAGTGTAGGCACACAACCTCGAGGCCGTCAAACAATATCAAGAACATCAACTACTACATCCGGACAGATGGTTCTATGGCACAAGGGACAGGTGTTGTGAAAGCGCAGGAACCATTTTTCAAGGCACTGACAGTGGAAGACATGTCGACATTCAAGGCGACGCACTGGCTGTGTTTTTAGAACTTCTTCAAGGCAGATAGCACTGTAATACCCGCAGTATCAGCATGCATCATAATAACCGACAGTATCAGATGCGTATACCGACCAAGTAATGGGATTATTCTTAGCTAGCAATGGGCTTTCCTCATCGCACCATGAAGCCTGCCACTTCTGCAGGCACTCCACAGGAGCAGCTTCATCAAGATACTCGAGCCTCTGTTCTCGAGTTGCTGTGTACAGAAACACATAGTCGCTGCTCGTGCGTATCAGGTGTGGATATTGCTTGATGCGGCCCCATATACTCAACGTGACCCTTCTCATGTCTCATCAGCTTAATATCCCTAGCTACCGCCCAACCATGTACTGCGCCATGGTGGGTCAAGATAGTCTATTAGAACTCGAGCACTTACAAGATTGCAACTACTATACAGACGATGATGCGAATTATGACAACTGATATCACTGGTGCTGTACCTTGCCCCTCTTCCCCTGTATTTGGCGGCTGGGTGTTGTTCATGATGTGCGCTGCGAGGAATGACAGCTGAAGGTCTAATAAAAACATGATCCATTGCTGTTATTGCCATACTCTCGAAATGATATATATTCTATAGCATCCACATCGGATCCGACATCCATTTGAAGGAAAAACTGAGTGCGAATCAGCTGATCCATCAAGCAAAGGAATACACCTGTTCTATATGGGTCGATAAAATATGCTTTTTCAAGGGAACTGGAAAGTTTCCCCCCTCAGTACCGTGGGACATTACTGGCTTCGTTGTGTCAACCGCAGAGAAAAGAATACAGCTTTGCCGAGCATGAAGCCAAAGTTTCTGACCGTGTGATAGAACTCCAGGTGATGACAGCCCTGGGGATGGGGCAATGTTGCCACTTTTGACAGTACTGAGTTCATCCCTTTATTACTGCATCTTTGGCAAGCCCCTCTAGTCGTATGATGGATGCTCCAGGAAACATCCAAGCATTGTCCAGCAGAAAACTTAATAGCAGTTGTCAGCCCACCAGCAATCTAGGCCACCGCTGCAGCATTAAATGCTACATATTGGAAGCCGGGTGACATCATCATATTTTGCAGTGATTGGTAGTTGCTAACGAATATAAGAGTTGTGTAGATCTGAGGGATACCTGGTTTATAATATTGAAAACACAATATCTTCATAGTTCCTAATCACTTCATCCATTGTTAATGATGGCTGAGACGCCAAACGTCCAGAGGCGAGACCCAAGCAATGTTCAGGCATGGCTGGTTGGCAGTGGAATGGCCTGCCTGGCAGCTGCTGTTCATCTAATTCGCGAGGGCAACATTCCTGGTAAAAACATCCACATCCTCGATTTACATCTGGGTTTCGGTGGCGAAATGGGCACCTCTGGAGACGCGGAGAACGGATATTTCGTTCCCTTCGAGTGTCATCCCTATTTTCATGGCGACTGTATGAAGAATATGCTGTCTATTATCCCTAGCCGGGACGAACCTGGCAAATCCATGATGGACGATATCTTCTCTTTTGAAAAGACTGAGCGGCAACCGCCGCAGGACTTTGCCATGACGCGGGCAATAAAGCTGGGAAAGTCTGGACCCGAAGCCGTTCACACCACGGGCATCCAGGTGGGATTAAAGCATCGAATGGAGTTGATGAAGCTCATCTTGGAGAGCGAGACGAGCTTAGGCGCGAAGAGCATCAATCAGATCTTTGAGCAGTCCTTCTTTGAAACTGGGTTCTGGATGCTATGGTCGACAGCGTATGCCCCTTCATGGCACCCTCAATATGACGACTAACTCTTCAACAGGTTTGCTTTCCAACCTTGGCACAGTGCTGCCGAGTTCCGAAGGCACCTTCGAAAATATCTGGAGGATATCCAGCATATCAACGACGTTAAGAGAGCCTACCGGACTAAGTACAACCTATTCGAGTCTATCACTCTCCCTATCACAGAATTTCTGAAAGGAGAGGGGGTTGATTTCCGCTTTAATATCGAAGTTACTGATCTAGAGCTCTATCCCGAAAGTGATCCTACCACAGTATCTGAAATTAAGCTGATCAAAGATGGAGATGAATGCCTGATTACATTGGACCCAGAAGACATTTGTCTTGTTGATCCAGGTTACTCCCGTTCGGGGGCGGTCTTTGGCAGTGATGATGCTCCTCTTCCGTATCTTGCCTCGGACTGGGAAGACCTGATGATGAAGGAGTGGAAGTTATGGCAGAAATTATCCGACAAGTCTCCTAAATTTGGAAACCCAACCAACTTCTTGTCACGCGCTCTTGAATCAGGGGTAGAAACATTTACTACGACTGTCTGGGGCCCACAGTTTATGAACCTGTATGAGAAGCTCACTCATGACCGGCCAGGAACGGGTGCCATGCTCTCATTGACAGACAGCAAGTGGTCAATCACTCTGAGTATCCTGCATCAACCAATACTCCCAGAACAACCCCAGCATGCCCATGTTATATGTGGATACGCTCTGAGCCCTTCCAACGAAGGGAATTTTGTGGAGAAACCAATGTTTGCATGCTCCGGCAAGGAGATCTTCACCGAGGTTCTTTCCCATCTCGGGTTTCCCATCGAATCCATCCTCGAAAGTGCGACAACCATTCCCTGTGGATTGCCTCTGGGCACTGCACCGTTCTTGACACGGGGGAATAAAGATCGCCCACGCGTGATCCCACCTTACACTACTAACATTGCGTGCGTCGGCCAGTTTGCAGAGCTTCCCGAAGATACCACCCTGAGCTTGGAATACAGCGTGCGAAGCGCTCAGACGGCCGTCTATAAGTTGATGGGACTGCGAAAGGAGCCGGCCAAGATCAAGAAAAATATTCTCTTGGAGCTGTTTGATTTATTAATATAAAGCATGGTGGACATGTTATTCTCTTTTCCACGTTTCTGTACCAGGTTGAATCTATTGAACCCCATAATCCTATTTTGTCTTCTCTCGCTGCTTCTTTTGATCGTGTTGGTCCTCTATTTCCCCTCCTTTGTCCAGTGGCCCCGAGATCCCTTCTGGCACACCATCTATAGTGCCCTTTAGTTATACTGACAGGTGTCCACGACGGGATCAACAGTACAATTCAGAGTCTTGAACAGTGTCAATAAAATAATACGCAGTGCCAGGCTATATAAAATGCGGGACACACCCACACTATAGGATCTGCTGATCTGGTTGAACATCATTTAGCCCCATTCATACGTTAGTATATGGACATGTTTCCGACGGAGATGGTGAAACTAGCTGTATTGCCCTAAATCAGGCAACTAGTTAGTTCGACCAGACTCACTAGCACAAAGGGAACAAGACATGAAACTGGTGTCTCGTGAGCCGTGGACCGAGTTGTTGGCGGAGAGTGTCTAGACCAACAGCTGATGACAGTATACCATCACCGCTCTGGTGTATCTCCTGATCAGAGTTGAACTATCAGTAGATTATCAAAATTCTGTTCCGTTAGCCCGTGGTTAGTTGTGTAAACTGTTTGAAAGCCTCTACATAATGCGCGCATGCAGCTCCGGGCCATGTAACTAAACCAAAGCTTTTGTATTCGTGGAACAAAAAGACAAAAGGATCGCCAACATGGGACCTATTCCAGAAAATCTATACCATATACTACTGACAACCTCTCATATCACCAAAAATCCCAACAACATTGTTGAAAAAGTACGCATCCCTGGGACCTACACCTCTCTGTTAGCGGCCAAAGCCGCGGCACACAGCTGTCTGTTTGACGCCGGGTATGAGCGAGAGTTCTTCACCGAGTACGAGGTCAACCCGGCTGTTTTCGAAGAACAAAACCTCGCTGAGCGCCTTGGCCTGGCTGTTCTCGCTGTAGCCGCGGACGGGACTACATTCCGGGTTCGGATTGACACGACCCCGAATAACAAGCGCCTAACGACAGATCTTGAGGATGGTAGGATATCGATCCCGTTGTACTATGTGATTGAGACTACCGTCGTGTATGACGGGCAGAAGGAGACAACCAGTGTCCGAGATCTGAACGTTGAGGGGACGTTCGAAACATATGACGAAGCTCGGGCGTTTGCAGAGCAGATATTACTGTCCAAGGAGGATAAGATCACCAAAGACAGTTTTGCCGAGTATGATGAGGCTGCACCCGATGAGAAAGATTGTGGGTATGGGGAGAACGTGATTGTGCATGCGGCTAGTAATTATGGGGAGAATTTCCTGATCAGTGTCATTCAGACTCAGGAACTGCAAAATGTTGCTTTGACAGAGGCAGCCATGAGGATTGCTTGAGGGTGGTTGTTTATAATAAGATGATTGTGCATTGGCTGTATTTACCTTGTTATCTGACCTGGACGACAAGACATTGGAGTTCTTGAAAGCCGACTCCATCATCCTGTCTTGAGATCAGAGCACTCATGGCCCTTGAATGAGGATTTTGATCTTTGCTAGTTAATCCTGTAAACCCTGGTGATATGCCGTTTAAACACTTTCTACTCCTTTCTCAAACAGGATACATAGCTCCCATACCCATGCTTTGATGTAATGTAGCGGAAAGACTCCCCTAGCCAGAACTATCAGAATCTTGATGTATGCTCTGTTTTTTTCCGTAAACTCTAGCAACAGGCCGAATACTACTAGCTTCGTGGTTATAATACCTTGACGGACAAGCCCGCTGTTTAATGGACCCATAGAGTGATCGCTTTCCAGCATCGCTTTGCAATGCCATTGATCTTTGGACTGAGTCAATGGCCAAGAGAAGTTTTCAGAGATTCAATTCATCGCACACCCAGGACCACTGGAATTTCTCAAAAGGGCTGTCTACCTTGCAAACGCTGGGTTGCAGGCAGATCAGAATTGTACACAAACAATAAGTGTTCTTTATTTTGTGCTTACTATGATGAACTGCTAGAGAACGAGTCTGTTTGAGAGTCAATCTTCTAAGTCCGATGCCGATTTTACAATCGTCCGTCCCCAGCAACAGAGTCCAGACGTCGCATGTGCTGAAATACACATCTTTGACCTGTGACCGGCAGCAAAACTCGTTTTAAACAAGAAGTCAGGGTCTCTCAAATCCGGGCTATGATTCTTTCATAACACATATTGAGAGCCAGCATGCGATATTCCGGTGGATAGTCATATTTTATATAGAGAGCAGATAAACCCGCAGCCGACCTACATCCCAGCTTTGAAACAAGAGAGGCATCCACTGGGGACAAAGCAGTGAAAATGAGGCGAAAAGTCGAAACCAAAACGCAAGCGGAAGTCTTGCCAAGCTTGTTACAAGAGTCATAAGATATTCCAGCTATTATGCCCTACCAGGCCAACGTTATGTATTGGCTACTCGGAGTCTTGGGTGGTGTGATCATTGACTTTTGAGATTCCAACAAAACCATTAGCACATGAACCTCCCACAACCACATATAGCATTGGTATAGAAAGTTTAAAGCAAAACTTGGAAGGAGGAGAGCAGCCTGGCGAAGGGTGTTAATATTACTCTTTTCTCTCAAAATTTCTTTGATGAATCCTTGAAGCTTTTTCGGCGTGTAATCTAAGCTTAGGTATATAACTCGTTCCCGCAGAATATAGTTACATCTAAATAATAGTCAACTACAGTAATTAAAGCACAGGATAACAAGCAATGAGGGATCATCCACCATTCCCTATAACAGATGATGTTTTACCCTGGTAAAGCCTTGCTCTATTGAAATTTCAGCCATCACCATGCTTATATTTTTCCGTCCAGGCAAGAGAAATATCGTCCAGCTATTCTTAAACAAATCGTTGGACAAGATGAGACACTCAGCGTATTGAAGAGCTTCATGATACATAGAGTGCGGGCTTCCTCTGGAACAGTACAAATAGCCAGCTTACCCTGGCTGACTAAATCTGAGTATAGAAATTCCCGCACCTACTTTTCCATGGACCTCCTGGGACAGGGAAAACATCTACAATACTTGCTCTGGCGCGTCAGTTGTATGGCGATGCCAGCATGAGCCAAATGGTCCTTGAATTGAACGCCAGTGATGATAGAAGCGTACATGACGTCCAAACACGGATCAAGACATTTGCAAGTACGTTAACTAGCCCTCTCCCAGATCGAACAGTCCCTAACAGTTCTTCCCTGTCTCGTGAATAAGGCACGAGGCCCATTTTCGCCAAAGTCCCTTCACAGGGGCGAAGTTTATTTAGCATGTTCAAGCTTGTTATACTCGATGAAGCGGACACGATGGAACACACTGCGCAAATGGCGCTTCGTCGGATCATTGAAGACTATGCGGCCTTTACTCGATTCTGCATTATCACCAACAATATATACAAACTATCACCAGCCTTGATATCACGGTGCGCACGGCTCCGGTTCCCACCTCTGCACCCTTCAGCGATCCACACTTTAATATCGCAGGTCGCCACTCTAGAACATGTTCAAATCAGACCAGAGGCGCTAGAGTACCTATCTACCGTCAGCCATGGAGACATGAGACAGGCTCTGGCTGTTTTACAAGAATGTCATCTAAGTAGTACGTTTGGCCTACATCTATATCTCCGATAACGTAATACTAATGATGGCTCCAGAACAGGCATCGACATCAACTATCCCTGCCGAGGGAATGATTACCACGGAGACCATTCATGAATATACCCACACCCCGCTACCTTCCGATATATCGCTTATCATCGACGAGGCAAGGGCGAACAGCTGCAGTCGCTGCATCGTCTCCATCAACAAAATAAAGAGTGAGAACGGTCTTAATCTAGCTGATATCTTAACAGCGCTCGCTACTCGACTGCAGCACGCACAGGTGCCTGCCCCTGTCAAAATTACGTGGTTGGACGCTCTCGCTGAAATAGAGGCTAACCTAGCATGTGGAGGATCGGAAGAAATACAGACTGCGGCAGTGGTAGGAGCCATCCAAAGGGGTTGGTTGTTAATGGAAGTCTAAGGCCAGGTTCCTGTATGTAAACTTATGCAGCGGGGAATTGATTGGAGGTATACGCGCTGCCCGTACCATTGAAGGCAGAGAAGGCACCTACGTTGTAGTCACAAGTCACGACGCAAGCAGCGACACCATTTGCATAGGCATAGCCCTCCGCCGCAAGGGAGCAGTTTAATTCATTTGCACAGCTAATTTTTGATAGCTAGGGAACAACAAGGTGATGTTGTACAATTACAATCTGCGACAGTCTCTCTGCGAGGTAATCGCCCACGGTGAAGACTGCCATGATAGACGCTTATTTATTGGACTAAATATGGCCTCCTCATCAAGATGCTTCGACTTCGACTAAAGCCCGAGTCAGTATCTATTATTGATGACGTACAGTCTTTGATTGTATAAACTATAAACTAAGTTTGCCCGCCAGAAGATTAACTTTCAAAAGTGAAATCTAGATCCGACTCTGACTCCATCCCATCTAACACAATGAAATAATGGTAGGTGGCCTGACAGCGGCTGTTGATTGTAGCAACCCCCCAAATAAAATGGCTTAATAGTGGCACACTGGCACATATTGCTGGTACTCTTCCCAGTCGATTGACTTGATTCTCACTCAAAATTGGATTAACTCCCAATCACTGGCCTAATACCAACTTATCCTGTTTGAACTTTTCTCCCTGTCAGCTTCGCGGCGCTTAAAGAAGCCTTCCGGATACCATGGAGATACCAGATAAGCAGTGGGCACAGGTCATTGAGTCACCCGGTAGTGGTGTTATCTACAAGCAAATCCCCGTTCAGCAGCCTGGCCCGGATGAAGTGTTGGTCAAGATCAAGTACTCGGGCGTCTGCCATACAGACCTGCACGCTATGAAAGGTGACTGGCCGCTTGAGTCCAAATGGCCTCTTGTGGGCGGCCATGAAGGGGCTGGGATAGTGGTTGCTAAGGGTGAGCTAGTTACTAACATTGACATTGGCGACCACGCCAGCGTGAAATGGCTTAATGGATCATGTCTTTCATGCGAGTTCTGCCGTCGGTCCGATGAACCCCTTTGTGCTAAGGCTTTGCTCTCTGGATACACTGTTGATGGGACCTTCCAGCAGTATTGTGTGGCGAAAGCTATGCATGTATCTAAGATTCCTAAGGATACCCCCCTGGATGCTGTTGCCCCCATCCTATGCGCTGGTATTACTGTCTATAAGGGTCTGAAAGAGTCAGGGACACGCCCTGGACAAACTGTTGCGATTGTTGGTGCTGGGGGAGGATTGGGATCCCTTGCACAGCAGTATGCAAAGGCCATGGGCCTCAGAGTTATAGCTATTGACAGTGGTGATGAGAAAAAGGCAATGTGCCTTGAGCTGGGTGCTGAAGTATGCTCTTTATCCATCAAATATCACTGGTGAGCAGTGCAATATGGCTAATAGAACATTCTGCTAGGCGTTTATCGACTTTCTCACAAGCAAAGATCTTATTAATGACGTCCGGGCCGCTACGACCGACAGGCTCGGGCCACACACTGCGCTTTTACTTGCCGCTTCGGAGTTGCCATTCCAGCAGGCAACGAGCTATGTGAGACCTCGTGGTACAATTATCGCAATGGGCATGCCAGCCCATGCTTATCTCAAAGCTCCTGTATTCAATACAGTGGTTCGGATGATTAATATCAAGGGAAGCTATGTCGGCAACCGCCAGGATGGGTATGAAGCACTTGAATTTTTTACCCGGGGTCTCATCCATGCTCCCTTCAAAACTGTGCCGCTATCTGAGTTGGGTGAAGTGTATAAGCTAATGGGTAAGCCGTCTTTTCCATCCCTTACTTAGTTCTGGGTAAAAAGGGACATACACTTACCGAACAACAGAGCAACAAAAGATTGTCGGCCGCTATGTTGTGAAAATGCCAGAGTAAAGACTCTCAATTCTCTTCAAATATACTACCGACTTTGCGCCAATACCGAACTCTTCCAATGGTTTTAGCAGAATAAGAGTGGTTGTGGCAAAAGAAAAGGTCGTTTCCTTCTATCGCTTCCTGCTGAGAAATGCTGGGTTATAGCAGCCAAAAGTTCCATTCATTAATGTTCTGGAAAAGTCTGAGCTCCATGGAGCAACAGCGACTGATGAGATTTATTGGAGTCATTTACCATCCTGAGACAGAAAAAGAGTCCAATCCATTCGATAAATATGCTTTTGAAGTAGGCAGAAAGCACTGTAATACATATGACATCCATGAAGCGTAGAAATTGGTTTTTTGTTTCGATGGTAACGTTAAGTGTCCTATGAGTCTATGACCACATACCTTAGTGATTCCAGATGATCGAATTCGAATAAAGTGGCATGATTTGGTGGCAACCATATGGTGAAGTATTGGCCAACGGGATGATCATCAGCCCAGAGAGTTGATGTCATAAAGATCTGGAGATTCTGATGCAGCAACCAAAAGAACCCACGGCTCATGGTCAAAATTGTAAGTAGAGGATCGGATTTAAGAGAAGAGAATCACCACCAGCGAAATTTCGATGTACTCTCTCAATTAAGCTGCATCATTTCATTGATACAATTGTGATAGGGAGGCAATAATGGTCGACCTCAGGAAGCCTAAGACCCAGGACATGCCCGTGCAACCATTACCTGGGGAAATTTCCTGGTCAGGGCCAACTCCAAATGTAGGTAGGCTAGACTGCCTCAGTCTGCTCTTTCGTTTCATTCTTCTGTTGAATGTGATCCGATGTAGCTCTAACAGATATCAAGACTATCTGGGCAGGAGTTTCGGAGCTCGTCGAAGAAGGCTCTGGATGTCGAATTGCGATCGTATTTCGTAATTCGACATACTTGCTGGACTGTGTCAATCATGAATTGGAAGAGCGTGCTTCACGAGCTCCGACTGAGCTCAGCCGGGAGATCATCTCGCAACTTCAGAATTATAGCGCCAAGTACAAAGAAAAATTCGTCGGTGCTGGCTTGCCAGAGTCCCTTGTCCTGAAATGCCCAGGTCTTTGCTCACAGCTTTGGCTCAAGCTTGATATTGTGCCGTTGGTGCTGAGATATGAAGCTCGCGCGAGGACTGCACATGACCGGGGGGAGGTGGCCACCTTCTGGGGCTGGGAAAGGAAATCACCAGATGAGCAGGCAGATTCCATGGCGCGAAAGTGCATACGGTATCTAGTTGAGCTGGAGGACCAGGCGATCTGTTGCTAACAGCTTCTAGATCATTTGGAATTGGAAATGTGATCCACACCCAGATCAGTCATGAGAATCTTGTGGGGGTTGATAGTGATTTCATGGCACGTCTTGCAGATGAGCAAGACTACGAACGAACTGTTGAACCGAGGTCATGGGCTATTGCTCAGCAATATGCCCGGGACCTTAGAGAAAAGCAAGTCAAAGTAGCATTCTTCAGCCTGACGTTTCACGGCAAACCCGATGTACATACGAGACATGCCCTGGTAAGGTTTGCTCACTGCATGGGTGTTGGGTTCAAATGGTGAGTACAGGGTTTCTTTTTCTTCAAAGTTTGGGCTTCAACCTCTAATAATGTTTTTGACATATTGCTTACCTTCACAGGTATGTCCCGAAGCCACGTCCAGAAATACACAAGATTGTTCAGAAGATGAGGGACATCCTAGAGGGGTTGGATGACCCCCTCACGTATCTTTCCTTTGACGAGGAGTTGGAGATTCTCGAGTGGGTGTATGAGAATGCCAGACGATATTGGCTGCGCCACCATGGCCCCCTTCAGCCCAGGTCAAAAGGAGGTGTAGATGTGGTGGTCATTGATAGTGCACCTTTACTCCCCTTGGCCCTTTTTTCCAAGCAACAGGACCCTGGGAGACCAGTGCTATATGAAAACCGTTTAATGTTCCAGAATAACGTGGCTCAGGATCCTAGTAGTCCTTCAGCTAGGGTCTGGGACTTTGTGAAGACAAGGTCAGAACATGTCGACCTACTGGTTTCTCCAGTACCAAAAGATTTGGCACCGCAGATATTACCCAGAAAGCGGGTGGGATATATTCCAGTTTCTGTTGACCAGTGAGGCGGCCTTCAGGATATCTGACATGAACAGGCTAATAATCAGTAGACTGGACGGCTTCAACAAGCATATGAATCAGACAGACATCACCTTCTATGGTCAACAATTCAACTCCCTCTGCAGAACTCTCAACGCTCCAATCATACAATATCCAGAAGGTAAAGGTTCCCATCTCCTGCTGCAATCTGTCAATGCTCAGCTAACATTTTTACTTGACCCTTAGAGCAATATATTTTACATCTTGCACAATTCAGACCCAGTGATGAGACTATGATTGTTCTGCAAGCATATCAAATATTTTGCTCCCAATGGATGAAGGAAAGTCCACCAGCCTCTATTCTAAAGTTACTTATATGCTGTCATGGCCCTCCTAAAGGCCGTGAGAGCTCACTCCAATATGAAGATATCATGCGGCATATCAACACAAAGATGCAGGACATTTCACACCTAATCTGTGTCATAGAGCTCGGAGGCCCTGATCAATTATGGAATGTCCTTCTTTCAAATGCTAGAGTCATCATACAACTGTCCATCCCTGAGGGAATTCCCGAATTTCTCCTGTCCACCACCCAGAAACAGAAGCCTCTGATCACAATCAAGGATGCAAGTTCTTATTCATTCCTAGAGGCCAATCCTACCACATGGCTGGTGGACAAAGATGACTGCAACTCTATCTCACATCTCTTTCATCAGCTTAATGATCCTAAACTCTCACGGCAGATGACGTGCAATAGCCTTCCTGACCAATTTACCACTGTCGGGAATGCTATCACCTGGTTTTATATAGCATCAAAGCTATCAAAAGGTGAAGGTATTGAGCCAGACAGCAGAGACATTTATGAGTTAGCTCAGTCAGCAGTAAGTCTGTGAAGCAGTGACTTTTACTTATCTTTAGTCTTGTTACAGTAATACAGTTAAATATCATGAACCTGCAGGAACTTGTTTAGTTTTGACGATGAAGATATTATGTATATTCAAAGCTTCCATTTATATGACCTTTTGATCTCACAAACCATGTTCTGAATGCCAAGGAGACCCAGCTAGACGAGGGTCTGGAGGTGAAAGCCATGGTCTCACCGTCTCAGTAATCAGCTCAATTCAAGGTGTGAGGTATACGAGCGGCGGATCTTATCAACCAGTTCATTCTCAGTCACTCCTAAGGCTTCCGACCTTCTGCTGGACGGGCAATCATTCGATATCTTCCTGTTTAGTATACGATCGAGTTTCAGAGTGTTCCAGTGCAGCTGACCGAGGATGGGATGCTCCATCTTGGCGCCTCTAGAGGGGGTTTTGCGGTTCATGGAGGGATTGGATCCTGGCTGACCGTGTTGGACTATCACCACCCTCAAGCAACGCGGGATGCTACAGATGAATCGTCGCAGAGGAGCAATCCCGAGGGAGTCGATTACTCGCCAGCGTATTAATCTGCCTGGTCAGCGACTGGACATTCTGTCTATGATTGTGAAGGGATCAGGTGGATTTTATGAGGTCTTTCGTATTTGCCAACTTCACGCCAGATTTTGATATTGAAATTACACTGAGGGCGACGTCAATGTGCCCTGAATTATCAAGATTGCAAATGCCAGAAAGAGTGAGAAACTCCTGATGAAACTCCTTTGATACAGCAGACGATCCTGTGCACCACGCAGACGAGACTTACGAAGCCAACGAGGATTAAAACAACAATTGCAGGGAATACCACAATGGTGAGAACGAGTATAGCCATACTGACGAGCATTGGTGCTATGAAGGGTACCTTCCTGATGACCAGTATAACAACCACCAGTATGAGGACCGGGCGATTCCTGAAGAGAAGCGCAATGTGCACTATGCCACGATTGCGACCAAGAATTCGTACCAAAGAATGAGTTACGAGCTCAGGGATTTGATGACCCTTGAGCTGAGCCGGTACCGGTTTGCAAGACATGCAAGCAGAATGACTCATTGTCAGGGATGGTTCCTCCGGGAGCGTCAGAGACCGACGAACAGCTTATTGAGCAGCTATAGCATCAAGATGACATTGAGCTTTGGCTCGACACTTGCTAGGCATCCCTGGATGACCACCGAGATATCAAGATGGTCTGACTTTTGTCTTTCCTGTGGATTTATAGACCGTTTATCCCGGAGATACTACCTTCAATGACAGAGTTGCAAGTGTATTCTGCTCAGTAATAGCCTTAGTTTGGTTAATTTTGCATACACATTCAGAGGTGAGAGATGATAGTATCTGTGAGGCATCAGTCAGTTCAGGCTCAGGGCCAATGTTTATATCTGTGGTACCTCAGGACAGAATGGGCGTGATATATGCAAGATGCTGTTTGACACGGATCAGGTGTGGACACAGATATAGCATATTTCATTTCCAAGGATCGATTAGCTGCTTTACCGGAATTTTGAAACTCCAGCCCATATGATCCATTTCTAGGCTGCGACGCGAGGGCGTAGGTAAACAGGTGTTTATACCGCGTCACCTGCTGCTACTTCTTCCTCGATCTGGATCCCACTCCAAGTCATCACAACATCCATCAAGAACAACGCCAGACTTGCTCTGGTTGTTGTTTCCATCCATTACCATGGCTGTAAGTACAATTTACAATGCACAGGATCCTGCTCAAGAAAGATAGTCCTGTAGCTCCTGCTACAAGCCCACCTGTCCTGGAGCGGGGAGCTGCTCGACCCTGTACGCGATCTCCGACTTGGTCGTCACTTACGCGCAGGTGAGTCCATCTCCATCTCTGTCTGAATAGCCTCAATCAGGATCCTAACGCATGATGATATCAGCAGTCTGATCAGATGCCTGCCTTCTCGCTCAACGCCGCGACCACAGCTTCTACCACCCAGCACCTCTCAGCCGAGCAAGCTCCGATTGACGAAAGCGACGACGAAGAAGACTGGGAAACCAAACTTGCTATTGCAGCAACCGAGTGCGTCTACCGTTTCCGCGACGTCCAGCTGTCTGCCCCTCCGTTCCCGTTTAGACAGCGCTGGGATATGGATGCTCGTCAGGTGATAAGTGAGCGAAAGAACCGGGGGACGAAGCGGAAGAGAAGAGAGTACGAAGATTACGACGAGGAGGATCACGAGTACCTTGATAATGAAGAAACGCAGAGGATACAGGATCTCATGGCTGCTACTCTTGAGTCTATTGCTGCCATGGATGCCAGTGATCCGGCTGCTAGGGCTGCTATGCTTGAATCTATTGCTGCCCTGGATACCAGTGTTCTTCCTCCGGCGAAGCGGCGGAAGAAGGCGATGAAAAAGAAGAACAAGGGTCGTGCTGCCGGTGAAGGTGTCGCCGGTCCTGCACCTGCAGGCGGCTCAGCTTGAGGAATTGATGCTGAAGAGGTGTTTATGTGGATGGATTATGATTTGTGATCGCTAATCGTTGACCGAGTTGCGTTGATAGTTCCCCGCATGTTGATTCTTCAGACAAGACTGACTAAATTCCTCTGCAAGAGAAACCAATGAGATAGTTGTTGTCGATCATTTACTGGTCTAGTCCGTCTTGTCGAGTGCCGAACCGGTAAGACTGACTTCGAGGGGCCGAGAGAAAAGTGGGAGATGCGGAGAAGTGATGAGGAGCCGAGGTCAGGATACACCGACAGTCTCTCGGCAAAGGGCAATGGTTGTCTCCATTCACTCGCCGCTTTCTTTTATTACTTCTTTCTTTTAGTACTTTCTACTGACAATTGCTGGTTCACATCTCACTACATCACCACAATGGATCTAGGTACGTCTACACTTCTGACAGTCAAGAACGTCACTAATTGAACAGGCGTCGCAGCAGCCGCAGCAGCGGGAGGGGCTACGCTGGCGGCGTATCTGGACGCCAAGTTCCACATCACCAAAGACATCTCGGCTCTGTACCTCGCATGGAAGAGTACCCGTGCCTTTGAACGAGCTGGTATGCTGTCCTCGAACACTGCAAAACATGTCTGACAAGAACAGCCGCCCAGGGACTTGGAAATATTTGGTTTGTATTCCTTGAAACAGCAAAGAAGTACCCGGATATGGTGTGCATGTGGACGAGGGAGGGAATCTACACCTATCGGGACGTCCAGAATCTCGCTTGCCAATATGCACACTACTTTCTTTCCAAAGGGGTCAAGCAAGGGGATCTGGTGGCCTTTTACCTGCAGAACAGGGCTGAATTTATGATCGCGTGGCTTGGTCTTTGGAGTATCGGATGTGCGCCCGCTGCGATCAACTACAATCTTACCGGGGATGCATTGGTGCATTGTCTCAAGATCAGCGGAGCCAAACTTCTTCTGGTGGATGACGATGAAGAGTGTCGCGCGCGAATCGAGGCCAGCAGGGCAGCTCTCGAAGGCCAACTCGGCATGGAACTTGTCTACCTCGGCCCCTCGTTCACCTCGCAATTATCCACCCTTCCCACCACCAAGCCGCCCAAGGGTCTCGCGCTGAACATGTCGGGTGAGTTTCCGGGCATCCTACTGTACACCTCCGGCACCACCGGCATGCCCAAGGGCTGCGCATTCACCATGGCACGACTGTACAGCACCCTCATTCTGCGTCGCGGATCGATGGAGGACACCGACGGGCCCGGCGGGGACATCTGGTACAGCTGCATGCCGCTGTACCACGGCACATCCGCCATCTCGATGATGGTCTGCCTCGCCACGGGCGTCAGCATTGCGATCGGCAAAAAGTTCAGCGTGCGCAACTTTTGGCGCGATATCCGAGACTCCCACGCCACGGTCTTTGTGTACGTTGGCGAAGTCGCGCGGTACCTGCTAGCCGCGCCGCCATCGCCGGACGACCGCAACCACAACGTCCGCTGCATGTATGGCAACGGACTGCGCCCGGACATCTGGGAGAAATTCCGCGATCGGTTCGGGATCAGTGCCGTGGGCGAGTTCTTCAACAGCACCGAGGGGGTTTTCGGGCTGTTCAACTACAACAAGGGCCCGTTTACGGCGGGGAGTGTCGGTCACTACGGACTGCTCATGCGAGCTGTCATGCACAACATGTTTGTGCCTGTGGCGATCGATCCCACCACCGGCGATGTCCTGCGTGACCCCAAGACCGGGTTTGCAATCCGGGCCCCGTACGACAAGGGCGGCGAGATCATCGTCAATGTTCCCAACGAACAAGCATTCCAGGGCTACTGGCGCAACGAAAGCGCCACGTCCAAGAAATTCCTGCGCGACGTCTTCAAAAAGGGGGATCTGTGGTACCGTTCTGGCGATGCTCTCCGCCGCCAGAGCGACGGCCGGTGGTATTTTCTCGATCGGCTGGGTGACACCTTTAGATGGAAATCCGAGAACGTGTACGTCATCCCTTCTCCTCAGAGGTAAAGTCAAATACTGATTGCTACAGTGCAACCGCCGAAGTAGCCGAAATCCTGGGCCAATACCCCGGCATCCAAGAAGCCAACGTCTACGGCGTCCTCGTCCCCAAACACGAAGGCCGCGCCGGGTGCGCAGCGATCCAGCTCAGTCCGGAAGCGAGAGACGCATTCGACTTTCGTGGTCTGGCTGCGTTTGCGCGTGCAAGACTGCCCAAGTACGCGGTTCCGGTGTTTCTGCGGATCGTGGAGACGTCGGCGCATATCCACAACCACAAGCAGAACAAGGTGCCTTTGCGCGAGGAGGGGATCGATCCGGCTAAGATTGGGAGTAAGGTGCCTGAGGGCAGGGATAATAAGTTCTATTGGCTTCCGCCGGGGGCGGAGGGATATGTTGAGTTTGGGAAAAGGGAGTGGGAGACGCTGGTGGCTGGGGGTGCTCGTTTGTAGCTGGATTGCTGGAATTGCATAGAATATGCAGACAATGTATGAGTGCCAGTATTAAATACATTGTGTTATGAAAAATAGTGGAGATGTGCATCAAGGGATGAATATTCAATATGCATTTGGAATGGAGACACTAACTAATAACAGGTCTATCAACGAAAATCCCTCAATCATACAGGCGCTATTGAAAGGAGAATTTGACTGAGGCGAATACTCGGAGATATCCCCACCGACTAAGAACAGCCCATTTTGCCCAGCCCACGTGGTGGCTTCTAGCGTGGATGTTAGTTACTGGTAACGGATGAATATTAATAGTCAAGTATTCCTCGTCCATCGTGAATCCTCATCGACTGCTTTAACAGGGTGATCTGTGGTGAAGATGCTCCCCACTATGACCACCGCCTGGTCGGTTCTGACCGGCCTCCTGGCTTTGTCTTCTACCGCGTCTGCCGACAACTCCTCCAAGGCCAACTGTCGATGCTTCCCTGGAGAACCATGCTGGCCCTCCCCCAATGTCTGGTCTGCTTTCAACCAGACAATTGACGGCCGACTGGTTGCTACGATCCCGCTAGGCACTCCCTGCCATGCGCCCAACTATGATGCTGCCGTATGCGATTATCTGAAGTCGCAATGGCTGTGGCCTGAGATACAGTACGTAGTCCTCTCCTCCTCCTTGTCGCTTAACTAACACAAACGAGTTATGAATCCTCCTCCTCTATCATGGCCCCCTTCTTCACCAATGGCACCTGCGACCCCTTCCACCCCATCTCCAAGCAGTGCACGCTGGGCAACTACATTGTCTACGCGGTCAACGTGACCAAGCCCGAGCACATCAGCAAGGCGATGCAGTTTGCCACCAAATACAACATCCGCGTGGTCGTCCGCAACACCGGCCACGACTACAACGGCAAGTCCACCGGGGCGGGCGCTCTGGGGATCTGGACGCACCACCTCAAGGACATTGAGTTCAAGGACTGGTCCGACGAGCACTACACAGGCAAGGCGATCAAAATCGGCGCCGGCGTGCAAGGCATCGAGGCGTACCGGGCCGCCGACGCGCAGGGTCTCGAGGTGGTCGGCGGTGAGTGTCCCACCGTCGGTCTCGCCGGTGGCTACAGCCAAGGCGGCGGCCACTCGGCGCTGGCCTCGCGTCATGGACTGGCGGCCGACCAGGTCCTCGAGTGGGAGGTGGTTGACGGTCAGGGCAACTTCATCGTCGCCAACCGCGACAACGACTACTCGGACCTGTACTGGGCGCTGTGCGGCGGTGGCGGCGGCACCTACGGAGTCGTCTGGTCGATGACGTCCAAGGCGCACCCGGGGACTCCGGTGTCGGGGTTGAACCTGACCTTCACCAACGCCGGCATCTCGCAGGATACCTTCTACGAGGCGGTTGCGCTGTACCACTCGACACTGCCCTCCATCGTCGACGCCGGCGCCATGAGCGTCTGGTACTTTACCAACACCAGCTTCTACATCTCGCCGCTGACGGGGCCCAACATCCCGGTCGCCGAGCTCGAGGCGCTCGTCAAGCCCTTCACTGACGGGTTGACCCAACTGGGAATCAAGTTCACCACCTACTCGGCGCAGTTCGACAGCTACCTCGCAGAATTCGAGGGCATGCAGGGACCCATCCAGGTCGGCATCGCGCAGTACGGCGGCTGGCTGATCCCACGCTCCGTCGTACAGACCAACAACGCCAACCTGACAGCCGCGTACCGCGCCATCACCTCCGACGGCGCCACCTTCATCGGCGTAGGCGTCAACGTCTCCAAGGCAGTCGCCGGCGACGTCTACAACGCGGTCCTCCCCGCCTGGCGCGACACGCTCATCGACACCGTCCTCACGACCCCCTGGGACTGGTACGCGCCCACGTCCGCCATGGTCGCGCTGCAGAACAAGATGACCGACGACTACATCCCGCGGCTGGAGGCGTTGGCGCCCAACTCGGGGGCGTATCTCAACGAGGCGGATTTCCGGCAGCCGAACTTTGAGACGGCGTTTTATGGGGCGAATTATCAGAGGCTAAGGGCTATCAAGGCCAAGTATGATCCCAACAGCATGTTCTATGGGATTACGGCGGTGGGGTCGAATGAGTGGACTGTCACCTCGGATGGACATTTGTGTAAGGTGCAATGTTAGTTAATAATAGGCAGTGTATAGTCTGTAGTTTTAAGTAGATCAATAATATACCTTGATTCTGGACTGCAGAGCATCTGTAGTGTAAGATAACATGACTCGGATTTGGCCATCTTCTCTGGTAGCCTTCCTTCCGGTTTAGAGTTCTCACTTCATCCGGTCATTAACCTAGCGCACACCACTACTCCGTAGATAGTTAGGTTATTTGAAATAATCTCCATAGCACGACTGCACGGGCAAGGTGACTACAGGTCAGCCGACCTTTACTAAGGATTTCGGTTAACTAAAGTGGGTCAGCATAAGCTCAGCCGACCTTTA
>JAKLNT010000071.1:0-132826 GCA_022814375.1 Aspergillus quadricinctus | reverse complement strand
TTAACTTTATTAGTTTAATATAAATTATTCTACTATCTATAGTTTAATCTAGATAAGATATATAGCATTCTAATTAGATAATTTTACTCTATTTTCTAATATATTTATAGTCTTAATATCTTTATACTATACTACTTAACTAGAGATATAATAATTTTTAGAAGTCTTTATACTTAGATTAAGATTAAGTCCTATAGTTAGTAGTTAATGATTTATCTCTTTTAACTTTATTAGTTTAATATAAATTATTCTACTATCTATAGTTTAATCTAGATAAGATATATAGCATTCTAATTAGGTAATTTTACTCTATTTTCTAATTTATTTATAGCCTTAATATCTTTATACTATACTACTTAACTAGGGATATAATAATTTTTAGAAATCTTTATATATACTATCTTACTATATTTATTATTTTATCTAAACTAGCTATATCTTAATAGAGTTATATTTTAAGGTATTATTCTATAGAAAAATAATTAAAGAATTAGAAAAACTTAATTAATTTATTTAATAATTAGTATACTATACTATTACCTTAATAAACTACTATCTTAATTATAGTGTAGTTAAAATTATCTAATAAAAATACTCTTATCTTAATATTACCTATACATGTATTAATAGTTATTTAAGTAATTTTTTAAATCTTAAGAGGCTCTTTAATATTTCTATATATCTAAATATTATTAGTAGATAATTACCTTAGGCTTAATATAGATATATTTACTTAGATTAAGATTATATAACTATAGTAAATAGTTAATAGTTTAGCTCTTTTAACTATTATAATTTAATATAAATTATTCTACTACCTATAGTTTAATCTTAATAAAGAATATACTATTCTAATAATATAATTTCTCTCTATTTTTTAATATATATATTATCTTAATATCTATATTCTATACCTCTTAAATAGAGATATAATAGAATGTAATAGTTTATCTACTTTTAAAAGTTTTAATTAATTATTATATTTTATTTACTATAAATAACTCTACTAACTCTTAATTATTTTTAATAATAGTACTATCATTAGAATCCTCTTTCTAAGCTCTATTAAATAGTGTAGGTCTTATTAAGATTAGCTATAGTTATGTGGTTGTCCCGAACCCATCACTCCCTATATAGAGAGATAAATAAGTTTACAAGTCCTCTGTGAGTCCATAAGCCCCCTAAATACAAAACTGGTTATGATGCTGCTTTGCTACATTACAGAAGTCGTATTTACCCGCTTCATGGACAGACGGAGGGCTTGCAAACTTATTTTGTTTCTCTAGTCCCTAATTCCCAGAGAGGATTGGCTATCCTGTATCGAGCTGAGAGCCTGAGACTAGTCAGTTTCTCCACCCACCAGACGTGGAACCGATCTGTACTACGGACACCGTCCGAACTCCATACTCTAGGCGAGAAGCTATTTAATGCCACAAGGTGCTTACACAGTATACCTACTGGAGAACTGCAACAGCTCTGCTAACTCCACTGTTGCGTTCTAATTGTGTTTTACCAGCAACGATTATCTACTCTCATATAACAAAACATTTGAGAACCCTATATGTCCTTGAAGTGTCATGGTATTATCTTAAGTGATTTATTTACTCTTATCTGGTATATATAAAGTGAAAATTTATGATCTAAGTTGGTGAGCATAAGCGACAAATGCCGCCATGGGCCCATGTGGTCTGTTGCAGTATTTCAGCGTTCTACCACATACCTGTACAGTGTGTACTTTACATATGATGGACAGACAATACTGTGTACTTATTAGGCAGCAACCTGTACAAGCAGATGATAGAGACACACCACTAAGAAATGGAACTCGTTACCTGCTCTGATAGGGTCACCTCCATTACAAAAGCACCTCGCTGCACATCTTGAACCAACTAATGTTATCTTCAAAAGCCATGAATTAGCGTTGCTTGGATTGGTTCAGGTCAGGTTGATGACCACATGAATTAGTGTGCAGAATCAAGATATTAAACCTAAATAGTGCCTCTACTGGACACGTGGTGGTGGCTATAAGTGGGGGCCAAATAATATACTCGGCCAATTCTCTATGAGCCCTCAATATCCCTGCTATGTTAAAACAGCGATCTGAATTCCTTTAGGGTGAGTGTGGGTGATATGGGTGAGAAGTTTCGAGATATTTCTGACATACGAGATAAATAAGACCAGGATCTCGAGCCTTCAATCTAATAAGCCTCAGAACCGTAATTTGTGGTTTACCCCCCTATGCCCTACGCCCTTGAACCCAACCAGGCACACGATGAGTTATATAGTGAGTCGTTGCATTGAACACTCATCTTAAAAGAAGTCAGCCTCGGGCAACATGCGCCAAATTCACTTAGTGTTGATATTGACTCTTCCATAGTACAGTCTGGTTAGTTTCATCGCGAGGTGAGATCTCGTCAGAAGGAAGTGTGCATTGTGGCTTCCAAGTTAGAGACTGCCAGGAAGTGGGTTTACCCACGCTAAATTGCAACACTTTCAAAACACCAATGTGGAATGTTCACTGAGCCATTGCATCGTCCAATTATTATTAGCGAGAAACCGCGTCTGTTGACAACACACAAGGGTGCCTGAATGACCCATGTAGGTACAGAATACAGCCCGATTGAGAAGGCCTAAAAGGACCCACCGCCACACTCGATTCTTCAGTTCTTTCTCGACATCTTTCTAGGCACCTCTCTCAAGCTCTTTTTAGCCCCATTTCTGTTCCTTCTATCAGGTATCATTCTTAAAGACTTCGAATACGTCCGAGGGAATAAAGCCATGGACACCTATCTAGAACAATGTTAGGTCATGCTTAATGGCTTTCTCTTCCTATTGAAATACTATATTTGTTGCTCCTTGGTGACTGGGTAAACCTGAGCACTCTTGGATCAATGACATTCAGTCGGCAAGGTGGTCTATTTTTACTATATGCTCGACTAGCTGCAACGCAACTGAAATGCCCATATTCCGACCAAAATCTTGGAGACGTTGAATGACCCACTTTCGGGTTTCGCCTTTCGTGGCCGGGCATTTCCCTACCATGTAGAGACACCAGGTAAGGATATAACCGCCCGACACGCTGCCCTGGAAAGAGAGATCGACAGAGGGGGTGTCAGATGCCGAGGATAGGAATTCCAAAGCCTGTGGGATGGTTGCCAGTATATCGTCACTCAGGTTTGATAGTGTGTGCATTGTCATTTGCAGCTTCGTCTTCAAATACTCCCGGGCGGCCGGTGTGAGTGTAAAATCAGTGATGAGAATCCTTTCCAAGAGATACAACAGAATCTCACAGACAATCATTTGAAGATTTCTCAGGTTGTTCCAGACTCGGATTGCCCAAGTATCCTTATAGAGGTCAACTCGACCACTATAAATTAGATTCTGCGCCCCACCGTAATCTCGGGTGGTCTTATACGGTTCTTGTATGGCGAGGAGCCTAAGGGTGCGTTGAAATTCACGCTCGATCAGAGTGGCTTCCTCCAGGTATTGTGACCAAGGAATTCCGCCAGTATTCTCCCTGACGCCCATCAGGAGGCTTGCGCACCGGGTACCTAACACCCCCAGGAGCCAGAATGCACCTGATGCGTCTGTGTGCTTGGCCGCCTCTTCTTGCAGCTCAATCATGTCCTTTGGAAATGGTTTCTCACCATGAACACAGGCAAGTACTAGATCAGCTCGCACTTGGTTAAACATGAGGATTGTCGCCGTGCTGGTGAATTGGCCCTTGCCCCGGGCAACTACCAACGCCGCAGCGCCCTCGACATGTCGAGCCCACGACTTATGCTCGGAGACGTGCTCAAACACCCCTAATGAGATCACCGACATCAGGGTGCTGTCCTTGACGAGCTCGGCAGGTGATGCCAGCGCGGTGTTGACGTTGCGGATCGCCTCCGTATATTTGGCGCGTGCGAGGTTTGCGAGCTCGGGCTGTCGAGTCGAATTGGCCAACGCCACAAGCCCTACGGCGGCCATGCTGGCCACCAGAGCCGGGTGTCCGCCATCGTCGCGATAAACAGACGGAATGTAATTAAGACAACCACGCGAAGAGGCCTGGCCGCTGACAAAATTCCGGAGGAAAAAATTGACACCGATCTCGTCAGCGCTAGGGCTTATCATGCGGGCAGGCGGGGGCAAGTTGTGGATCACAGTCTTGATCTTTTTCTCCTGGGAACGTTTGATGGTACGGTCGGTTTGATCACGGAAGATGAGGTCCCATTCATCTCGGTACCCAGGGCATTCTTCACGTAGTCGAATGCACTGTCCGCAATGGGGAGACTGCTGGTCGCACTGTGTAGAGACAGGCCAATATGAGTACTGGCCTAGCGTACAGAAGAAAGGAGAAGAAAGAAAAGAAAAGAAAACACCGCACTGCACCTACGCGTCGCTTGACAGACCGGCAGTTCCCACAGCCCTTGGAGGCTCGTGGGCGAGACATGTTGAGAGGAGCCTTATTGATCTGTTAAAAGGGGCGGGCAATGGCAATGGCAAGTGAAGTGAAAAGGCCTTGTAAATTCAAGCTTTCAAATCTGCCTTGGCTAATTTAACGAAAGGCAACCGCCAGCGGCTCAAGGTATAGCCTAAGCTTCAGCTCTCAGCTCTCACCTCCCAGGGGCTAGGTTCAGCTGGAGATCTGGCCCCCACTTACAGGGGCATGCAAGCCGCATGTACGCGTGTCCCCTGTGACATCATTCAGTGAAGTAGAGAAAAGTCTACATAAAGTTGCAGGGATTGTCACAGCCTTACTCTCATTATAAGAGTTGCAAAAAACATCAGGGGCCGGGAACAGAGCTTGAACTGCAAAGTCAGCGTTGCTGTTCCTGGCTCCGCCTCCTCTACACACTAGACCTATTTAGGTATGTGAGAGTCCAAACCAATGTGTACCTAAGTAGACAACACGACTATTCTGGCAAACCAGTGTTTTGTAATCTAACAATGTCTAAAAGCACCTTCAGAGACATATCTAGATTGAAGCCTTGATTTTAATCATGAAGGAACTAGAAGAGACTACCTATTATGTTGGGCTCGGACTTAATCGGTTGATCAACTGTACGACTACCTCCAAAGGTTAAGCAAAGTGAAGGAACAGATCTCAGCATTACATGGTAAATCACATAAAATTTATAGGCCATACTTGAATTGACTAAGGAGCAGCCGAAAGTACTGCGTCAGCGATATCCCGGCCGAGGGACGGCCCTCCGGTCCCATCTCTTGCTAGGTCTCCCTGCTGCGCGATGTATTGCAGCCTAGCAACCGACTCACTCAGCTCTTCCTGCGTGGGCATGTTGACAATCATCAGATACATTACATCCTCCCTAAAGATCTTAATCCTGCTGCCGGCCTCCTTTTTCTTTCTAGCCCACTTCTGTTTCCACGTTTCACTCGGAGGCAGACCCTGAGCAGCCCGCTTCTTGTCTTGGGCTTCTTTAATTGCAGTCCCAGCACGCTCCAATAGACCTGGCTTAGGCTGGTAGAGGCCACCGGTAAGGGCTGTGAGAAGTTTCCCATTATTCACTGGGTGGTTAGGGTCATTGTAGCGTGATATGAAAGCTTTGCGTCCTGACTCAGGAACAGCCACCGCAGAACCCTGATGCTCTGCTTCCTATTTCTTGTCAGGGCATATCCTTCGCGGATCTGAAAGCGCATGAAAAGGAAGTGATACTCACAAATGATGCCTGTGACTTTCGATCGATGTAGTCCCGAACCCATGATCTTCCACTTTGAAACTTGGACTTTGGCTCCAGCCCATCCCTGATACGCACGGCAGCTCGATCGATCTCCGGGAATACAAGCGGGGCACATTCTGGAAGCTGCATTTCGCCTTGAGTGATGCCACTTTCTAGTCGATAATGCTTCATGCTCTGCTTCCACGCGTTCATTTGTGGGTGCTCCTTGCTATGGGTATACTTGGAAATAGTCGCTGCCGCATCGAATTCTGGTCTAATTGGCTGCGGAGTGCTGGGATCTCCCCCCAGTGTTGCAGCCGACTGATTGAAATTGACCTGCTCAGTGGAGAAGAGTTCTCCAAGTCTGTCAGATTCTGAATCATGGGAGCTCCCATTCTGTTCCCTTTGCTGCTTTTGCTTCTTCGTCAGCTTGGGAGGCCGATCTGTGAATTTCATGATCATCGCGTATTGACCACGAGGCATGAAGAGTTCTTGATTCACCCTATCAAGGTAGCTGTTGGTACGGTGACGGATTTGGAACTGCAGTGCAGTGGCTGCCACAATTTGGATAGCAGCGGCGGTCAACGCAACTGTCAATGAAGGGGAGAATCCAGTGATGTTGGCCGCGCAGACGACAACCTGGAGCCACATTGAAGCCTGTTATATAATCAAGTAAGTAAATGAAATTTCTTCATGAATACGTTCAACAGGAGAAACGAGGGTCACCAACCTGACTCGCTTTATGGAAGTCACTGATGAATTTCAGGAATACGTCTTGGCTGATACCGCAATCGGCCAATACAGGCGCATATGCACGCACAAATCCACGCCTCTTCGCTCCAGGCCTGCGCTGAGGAATAATCACAGGGCACGGGAGTCGCTGCGGCTGCGCCGGTGGTGGCCCTGCCATGGCCACGAGTGCGCGAATCATGCGCTCTCTTTTCTTCGCCTGCTCATCTTCAGAGTCCTCTGCATTTATCTCATCGGCGTCATTCTCAGTACGCTTCCCGTGGTCTGCACCAGGGAGAGATTCAATCTTGTCATATGCGGGCAACCCGAATTCTTCGGTCGCTTCATCAAGTTGCCAAGCGGCCTCATCTTCATCCATCGAGAGCTCCCGGTCATTTCTGGTATCGGTAGTGGAATATTCAGAGTCATTAACTCTCTCGGAAGACAGGCTGCCTCTCTTCTCGTCAATGTCCAGTGAATTCATCGCTTCGACCGTTTCGCTCTCTCGTTTTGAGCCGAGTGAGTAGGGCGGAAGCTCCTCTCCTGTTGAGAGTTCTCCCTCGCCGCCCCTTTCTGAGCAGGCCTCACCAGGGGGGAGCAGACCGGCAGCGACATTGTCGACGCTCTCGTTTCCCGCATCAGAAACAGAGCGAGGAGTCTCTGAAACAGATACAGAGTCTTTGTTACGGTGTCGGGCTGCATGGATGGCTTCAGAGGTAAAGCCAATACCGGAGCCGATAAGTCGGGCGAGCCCTCCCATGGTTGTGGTGGTGGGTAGTGTGAGGAGTGGAATGAAAGACAGATAGAATCCTACGGGGGGGAAGATTGTTTAAAGGCCTTATATAGGGAGAGAAAGTCTCTGGGTTAGGCCCCCTGTTATCTTTCTCAGAAAGTCCACTTACCAGATCTGGGCAGCAAGATGTTCATCTGAAGGACAGGGACGGGCGAACTGCATGTTCGTCAAATGAAACAAGCCTTGTATACGTGAACGGTCCACTTTCTTTCTTTTTGCTTGGATGGATAAGCCTTGCCGGTTGGCTGCTCCAGGAACAAAGTATTGATTCCAAATCATAGGTGGATTATGGACTGGCATGGCTTTCGCCCTTCGGAGGATTCGCCGTACATGGATCTATACCTGAGTTGGATAGGGATGAAACTCAATTGGGACACTCTAATCCTAGCTCTTAGATGTGATATGGTATTCCCCCAATCATAATAGCCCAATACGCGCTGGTAGTACCTTGTTGCCGTGTCTGACTCGTGGATCCTGGACTGGGACCCGCAGATCGCTGTTGATTGGCGGAGCATCTCAGATACTTGAATAGGACTAGCGCGCCGGGAGGATAGCGGATCCAGGGGGGCTGTGCTCAGCCGTCACGGCGACCCGGTGTCTGAAAGTGGCCCCTGATCTAGGACTTAAGACGCGGGGGTCGCGTAGCTTTCATCCGCGACGTACCAACTGGACAGCTAAAAGACGATAGGTTCCACTCCGACTGGACCATGAAAGAGCAACTGAATATAGAAATAAAACCTCCAGATCAACAGCAGCCAGCAACAGCAGGAAGGGAAGGTGGGGTCCGGGGAAAGTGGAGGCCAGTAGCTTCGCACTTGATTTTCTCCCTTTAACATCCACCATTGAAGCCAACTAGTCTCCAATCCTCATAACATTCCGTCCATCATAAAACTAAAAAAATGCCTCAGTCACTAGTCTATTCCCTCATTGCTTCTCTGGGTCAAGCTCTCCTGTTTCAGACGGTTCTTTCCCAGCCTTCACATGCTGTCCCTCGACCATTATCTCTCGCAGATACTCCGGCACGATCTCATCCTGCGGGAAGAAGCCCTCCGTATACTTCATCGCCTCCCAACTCTCGTCCTGCGGCCCAACTTCCCGGGGGTATATCTGCACCGGCCAAATCCTACAGCATACATAGTACACCACCGCCGAGAAAGTCGTGGAGAGCAAGAAGCCCATGTTGTAGATATGCACAGCCGCAATTCCGATAGATCCAGGTCTGAGAGCGCCCGAGACTCCCGGGATGACTAACGCTACGCCCGCCGCCCAGGCTACGAACGCCCGTGGATTGAAACCGTGGGTATAGAAATACGGAGAGCCCTGCGTTGGGTTGTAGAGCGAAGGGACGTGGATGTTGCCACGACGAGAGATCCAGTAGTCGACCCTAACAAAAGTCATCGGTGGTCAGTATGATGGACGGAAGTGTGGAGGGAGGCTTGTGCATGTTCGGAAGACAAATGGGAAGAGCCTACATCATGACGGATACGATTGGGCAGATAAAGCAGAGATAGGACCCGAGGAACGTCAGGAACGACGAAGCAGAATAAGTCAGTTTCCATGGGACTAAGGCGATTAATTAGCCAGCGCCAAAGTCAAGGTTCTGAGATGAACAAGCGCTTACCACACGCCCAGGCGAGCAGGAAACACATGACCTGGCCACGGACAATCGTAAAGTAGCGCGGGAATAAGCCTGCCAGATCGCATCCGACAGGAATCGAATTACTGGTGAGATTGGTGACGAAAGTCGCGAATGCCTATTGGATTATCAGTGAGCTGGAAAGGTGATACTTGGCGAATAAGGGGATGTAGTGTACCTGAATGCCTGCAGCCAAAAACACTGCCGTTCTGGCTCCCGGGCTCCAGTAGTTATCCAGGACGCTTGAATAGAAGTCCCACATGTTCCAATATGCCTACCATGATAGTCAGCATCTATGACATTATTCCTAAGAGGAAGCCACCTCGAGAAGAGCATCGTACCTTGCCAAATTGCTTATAACCAGCAGCTGTAATGATCATGCCAAGGAACACCACAACCGGTTTACTCAAAACAATCCCAATGGGCAAGGGCAAGGTGTCTCTAGGGCGCTTTGCGTATCTTGCCATATCGGGGATATTGACCAACGGAGGAATCACATTTGAGATGATCGTGTTGATGGCGATAATGAATGACCACCCCAGAGCAGCACCGGACGCATTTGCGTGACCGAGTCCTTGGAAATCAGCGCCATGACTGCTGACCTGTACATAAACCGTCAGAATTGGGTAGAAATTCACGGAGGCCGTATTGAGATCTCACCAATGCCCAGATCATAGTCGCGACCATGCCGGTTGGGGCAAGAACGGACTTTACTGCGAAGACCATTGTCATTTTAGTCGGGTGCACGAAAGCAAATGGGAACTGGAGCAGCCAGAGGACAAGGAACGATGTTAATTGGGCAGAGGTGATACCCGCTGTCGCCGGAAGATCTGAAACTGGAAGATTAGCTTTCTATAGCAGAACTGGGCAACTTCGATAGCTCGCGTACGATTGGGAACATCGGTCCACTTGTGGCCAAAAACACAGCGCAGCATCACGTTCACAAAATAACTGGCGTACAGCGTCTGTATACTCATATAGAGGATGGCGACAGCCTGCAGACATTGGTCAAAATCTGTCCCAGAGGTTTGGTGAGGAATGCGGTAACATACTCCTCGGAAGAAGACGAAGATGAGGGAGCCATAAATGCCAGCTGAAACGCGAACAAAAGTTGGATACCCGACATGGTACCTGCGAGCACAGTTAGTCTCGGACAGCTACTGGCTCTGGGGGATCGAGAGACATACCGGGAAGCTCCTCTAGAATTCAACCAAAGCAGTGCGGCGACCATGAACGAGACGATGACTGTCTCAAGGTTAGTGCTCCTGGATCAAAAGTCACCACGGGAGACCGAAGCTGGACCTACAGGACGCAATAAGAATAGTCCACCAGTTCAAGCCAATAGCAAAGAGACTTGCTCCAACATTGTATGTTGTCGGAGAAAATGCGATGCTGAATTGGAACACGAAAAATGACCACGAAGTCCAAACTCGCTGCGACGGGGGAGAAGGGTCCAAGTCCTTGTTTGACCAGTCCCCGAACAGTCCAGCGTCCTCGTCAGTCTCCTTGTCTTTGTCGATCCGGATCGCTTCCACAAGGGCCCGAGGACTGGAGAAGATCTGTCCTATGCGACTCGCGCGCTGTCGTATGGCCGCCATCTCGACCGAGTCAGCGATGCGCTTCCCTCGGCGTGGAGTGCAGTATAAGGACGTAAAAAGAGGTAGCTTCACTCCAATCTAAACGGCGCTCCGATAAAACTTCCACGAGATGTCTGCTCGTATTTAGCTTTGAATATCCAGACCAACTGCCCTGCCCAGATTTGTGGGCATATCATGCGATAGACCTCCTTTCGTCCTGGGTGCATATTACTCGACATCCTGACACCAGTCATAGACGAATCGCTAACTTATCAGAGTTTAATAGGTGTTCATGATCGGGCGATAAGAACCACGGCCAAATCCGCCGAGTGCGGGAGTTTTTCTTACCACTCGTTAAGAAATCAAGAATTGGCCGATCTGTAAAGTGCAAACGGCCGAGTGGGTCTTGGTCTTATCGGCTTCAATCCAGTGGCTTGTTCCTGTCCTTTAATAATACTGATGGACCATTGCTAACTGGTAACTGGTTCCAAGATCGGGCGATAACAGCCGAGCTTAAATCAAATCTGGGGTTGGTTTGACTTTCGACACGGTGCGCTCCTAGGAACCCACCATATTTAACCATTAACCAAGTTGAACTTCTTTCTCTCTCTCTCATCTCTCATCCGGGGTCAACTACATCCACCTACCTTTGGAATTACTTCTTACATCCAACCCGCGGTCACAATGGCAAAGCGAATCCGCCTCGGTATCCTCACACCCTCCTCCAACACCAACCTTGAACCGCTATCACAAGCAATCGTCTCGAAGCTCCCTCATGTATCCCTCCATTTCTCTCGCTTCACCGTCCTCAAAATCAGTCTCGAGGAGGACGCCCTGGCCCAATTCCAGACAGAAAAGATCCTCGAAGCTGCCAGACTGCTCGCCGACGCCAACGTCGACGTTATCGGGTGGAGTGGCACCTCCTCCGGCTGGCTCGGTTTCCAAGCCGACGAGGAGCTTTGCGCAGCGATTACCGCGGCCACGGGGATTCCCACTGCTACCTCTGTTTTGGCCTTGAATAAGGCCGTTAAGGCTCTTTCGGTTACGGAGCTAGGCCTCGTGACTCCATATCTGGACAATGTGCAGGCCGCGATTGTGAAGACATATGCCACGATCGGCGTGGATTGCCGCAAGGAACGGCATCTCGGGCTCTCGAAGAATTGCACGTTCGCCGAGGTCGACGAGCCGACCCTCGATGAGATGGTCGCGGATGTGGCGGGGAGGCAAGTCCAGGCGATTACGACTTTCTGTACGAATCTGCGGGCGGCGCAGAGAGTGGATTACTGGGAGCGTGAGCACGGCGTGATCGTGTTGGATACCGTGGCGACAGTCATCTGGGATATGTTGTTACAATGTCAGGTGGACCCATCGTGTGTGGAGGGATGGGGGCGTTTGTTCCAGCTGAAAGCATAGCACCCTCTCAGTACAATAGTCAATCAATAATAGTCAATCAATAATACCTCTCTATAAGCAGAGAGATAAAAGCTAAACATTGGCCGATCAGTTGGCCGATCCTTATCAGCTCGGGCAACTACAGTAGGAACTAAGAACTAGATCGGTGCGGCCAAATAATGAGGAATGAGGAATGAGGTCCAATTCATTTCCCACCATTAGTTGCATCTCCACCGAGTTAGAAGTAGTCAAGCTGCTTATCCGGTCCTCGGCTTTGGGGTCGCCATTTACCCCCAACAGTGTCAGTGTCGAGTCGCAAAGGTCTTGTCCTCTCTATCGATCGATATAAACGAGATCGCCGTGAATATATACCTGCACTCACCAACCATGCAGTTAGTCTTCACCTACGATTGTCTGATTGTCAATGGCACAGTCGTGACAGCTTCGGATACAGCTTGCTACGACATCGCCATCAAGGATGGAAAAATCGCCTTGCTCGCCCCGACGGGTATGTTGGACCATAAGGCTGCCAATCGCGTCATCAACGCAGAAGGTGCATATGTAATGGTGAGGGTTTAGGGTTACTCCCGATGCGTTTCATCCAGAGACTGACCCCGTTTCCAGCCCGGGGGTATCGACGCCCACGTCCACCTGGCAGAACCCCAGCTCTTTGGCAAGGGACGCACCGCCGACGACTTCACCACTGGCAGCCGGTCCGCTATCGCCGGCGGCACAACGACCATCATCGCCTTCGCGCCCCAGGACAAGAGCGACGAATCTCTGCTCCCCGCGCTGGAAGAAACCTCTCGCAAAGCGCTCAACAGCACTTACTGTGACTATTCCTTCCACCTGCTCATCTCCAACCCCTCGCCAATCGCCCTCGACGACTTTACTCGTCTCCGAGATCGCGGCGTCTCGTCGGTGAAAATCTACATGACTTACGAAGCCCTGCAGCTCCGGGACAACCAGATCCTCGATGTCCTTCTCCGCGCCCGCCAGACGGGCATCACGACCATGATCCACGCCGAAAACGGAGATATACTTGCCTGGATGACCGCGAAGCTCGAAGAGCAGAACCTGCTCGCTCCAAAGTACCACGCGACTTCGCGGCCGCAGCTGGTAGAGACCGAGGCGACGAACCGTGCGATCACACTAGGACAACTAATCAACACTCCGATCTTGATTGTGCACGTCTCGTCTCCGTCAGCGGCGGAGTTGATTCGAAATGCGCAAACGAGGGGCATCCCCGTCTATGCGGAGACGTGTCCGCAGTATCTCTTTCTGACTCGACATGATCTGGATAAGCCCGGTTTTGAGGGCGCCAAGTGCGTGTGTTCCCCGCCGCCTCGCGAAGGAAAGGAGGACCACGAGCAGATCTGGAAGGGACTTCAGAATGGAACCTTTACGATCCTGTCCTCGGATCATTGTCCTTTCGTCTATGACGATAGGGAGATTGGGAAGAAAGGTGCCATCACGGAGGATGCGCCCGTCGGACGATTCAAGTACATCCCGAATGGGTGTCCTGGGGTGGAAACACGATTACCTTTGGTCATGAGCGAGAAGAGATTGACCATGCAAAAGCTCGTCGAGGTGACAAGTGCCAACCCGGCCAAGTTGTATGGGCTTTATCCGAGGAAAGGCGCCTTGATTCCGGGCGTGTCCGATGCGGATCTGGTCATTTGGTACCCAGATTCCATGCAGCCCTTCAGCATCACCAACGACATGCTACATCACAATGTCGATTATACCCCGTTCGAGGGCAGAACGGTCTCTCAATGGCCGCGGTACACACTGATTCGTGGGGAAGTGGTATGGGATCGAGATAATGGGGGCATCGTGGGCAAACCAGGCTATGGTCAATTTATCAAGAGAGAGCGGAGTGTTTGGGCAAGTGCCGAGGCCCCAGTGTGGAATGTGGAGGACTTTTGAATAGATATCGAACATGGGATGGTTTCCCCATTGAATCGTAGATGATACAATCAATCATCATGTCCAATTACATCGGCAGCTCCGCCTCTACCTGAGCCTCCTCCCTTAAAACGTCCGCCACATGCGGCTGCAGAACGAAGTTTTTCTCTAGTCCGCCCATCTGCAACATATTCACCCGAACCAGACCCAGATTCATCAATCCTTGATGACTTCGATGTTGGCTCCGAAGCGTACGGGACCAGATATCTAGCATATACTTCGATCTCCACGCATGTTTGGCAGTGGGCGATTGAACAAGCAGGAGGGTGACAAAATTCGAAACCGCCGCGAAACAAATTCGCGTCCCTGCCAGGTACGTTGATTTAGCTCTCGCCCTCGTTCGGGTACTGGGAAAGAAACGTACAAGGGTGCCAAAACGATCCGAAATCCCGAGGATGCAGAGTCCCAACAAAATTGACGATAATGGCCGCGCACTTCTCCGCGGCATTCAACGTGGCCTCGGCAGCCTCCCCAAGTTCTAAGAAATTCGAGGCCGGGAGCTGGTCGAATCCGTGCCCGTCGAAGGTCAGGTCTTCCAGAACCCATGGGGAGCTCATCGGCGGGGGATCTTTGTCTTCCGAGATCGGCGGGGGCGGGGGTGAGTTGGCAAGGGGACGCAGGATGGCGCGGTACAGGAACATTTCGAGGACCAAGTATGAAAGCTGAAGATCCGCGGTGCCTTCTACTTGACCGTAGTTCAGGTGGGCGTTGGCATCCGGTCTAGAGTTAAGGTGCAGACTGTCCGGGAGCGAGGAGTACCAGTTCTGCAGTTGGGTGCGTATGGGCCGTGCTGCGTTGATGGAGGCACGGAAGTCGCCGGAGAGTTTTTGGGAAGCCTTGAGGGTGCTATCGACTGAAGATCAGAATCGTACGCGAGAGAAGAAGGGTAGAGAGGGGGGTCGAGGAAGCCTAACTAGAACGTCTGATGCATCTTCTCCACCACGCAAGCTAATTGCGTCGCATGAATAAAGATGGTTTCGCGTTGGCAGTATGCCGCTTGATTTCCATCCACCACAAAGTCATTACCATCAAGCTCGGACACGTCAAAGTCCTCGTGGTGAATAAATGGAGGTCGACCCATCAGCAGGCTTCGCCATTTATCTTCCAGATAAACAGCCCACCACAGTCTCCTTCGAAGCCTTTTCTCCCATGCAGGAATGCCCCATGGATGAGGCTCGAGATGCAGACCTAGGGAGGTCGCCTGGGCGACGACGGAGCCCAGGAATGACCAAACGAACGGACTATCAGAGACCGAACGTTGGGTCCCCGTCGGCATTTGCTGGAGATAGAGTAACGAGGCCTGCAGAACGGACAGTTTGGGCGTGTGTATTTCTTCGGCGAGAAGTTCGTAGACCATGCGCAACAAACGCGCAGAAAGCTGTTCCTCATATGCTGCAGAAACGCATAAAACGGGGTCGTGCACTACGAACGGCAATGCCGAGGTGTAAATGGCGGCGAGTAAGTGCACTGGAACGTGGCTTAAAGAAGAGACCGATCCCGACGGCGATATCCCAAGTTGGGATCGTGAGATTACCGGCATGGCTGGGAAGACAAATGTGAGGAACCTAGAGAGACATGTTAAACCAGTCGTACCATGTCGTCAAAGGAAGAGTCAATTGGCATGACTCACAAGGAAAGTAATCGTCTCCCATGTTCAGGCGCTACCATTGCATCTAATTCGGCCCTTGCCATATCAGGACCTCCGGGGGGTCTGATCCGAGTAGCTTCTTTTGCGGGTGTCAGAAGATCATTGTCGGTCACCAAGAAATGAACTGGTACCAGGTGTTCAACCGGCACGCCACCCACATGTCGAAAATGAGTTCGATGTAGACTCCGCATGCCATATTCATCATATCGGCAATGCCTTAGGAGCCATGGGTCTGACTCGGAGGACATACCGAACAGCTGGGCGGTTGACCCATCTATCTGGTCCAGTGACCGGATATGTTGAACAGTCGGTGCTCCATTGCTATTGCCAACAAACTGAAGTGGCTGCGACAGCCCCAAGTGGGTTTCTAATCCTAAGGGAGGAATAACGACTTCCCCGTCTGACCTCTGATAGCCAGCATGAGCTTCCGGTTGATCATACTGGAACTCTGTTCTCGAGTTATCGGGCACTGGGTCATAGCTATCAGCTGCTTGATTCGGTGGCGTAGAGTGCGAAGGGCCACTATTAGGAGCTTGATCTCGCATTAGAACCTCCATTCTGTGGCCTTCGCGTGTTCGAAGAGCTTGGTCCCTAACCCTGGGACGAGCCGTGGCACGCAGTTCAAATGTGCACGGTTTTCCAGCCCGGTAACAACTCTTACAAGGCCCACTCTCTGGAAGGATGCATGCCGTCTTCCTGGTGCGACACCGATCACATGGCCGTTTTATTTTCGATCGATATGGACGCCCGGTTGGAGCGGGTGCATCAGGACTGGTATCCATTGATGATGGCGTTGATACGCCAGCGCGATAGGAAGCAGAGAGGAAGCGAAAGCAACGAAGTTATTTGAGCTACTGAAGAATATAGAGAAGTGATATGGCGAGGAGAAGAAGAGTGGAGTCCCAGGAGGATTTGGGGGTTATTGGCTTAGTAAACTAGGTGCTTCAAAAACTCTTTATTCCGGCTACTTTTAGCCGTCGGAGTGGCTAATATCGACTATTAGTCTAGTCCTCGACGGCTATGTAGCCATTTGACACCTTAATTGGATTAAATCTATGCCGAAAATGCATACCACCGCATTCATCACATCTTTTACAACCACTCGATATTAGTTGTTTTGCTGTCTGTAGAAAACCCATTTGCTGCCCACGTTTACTGTTACAAACTTACAATCACATTGACTGCTCTTCTGCTGCTATGCTTTCCTCCACTCTACAGCCAGTTCGTAAACCAGAGGGAGGACTAAAGGTATAGTCAAATGCTGTAGAGGGCTAATAGCTCTGAATGAGTGGCGACCAGTCAATGAAAGAGCTATACTCCGTCACTGGACACTAAGTCATAGTTACAAAGTGCTTAACAGTCAATTCCTCCTTGTCCTCGAATGATTTCCGGAGGTCGTGATTGCAAGCCAAAATGCCAGACAAAAGTATAAGCATAAGAAAAGAAAGAAGAACTGAGAGGCTGCATCAAGGTGATGTCAGGAGAGCTTCCAGTCACAGTTGCCAGTCATTGGTACAAGTTCAGTATCCGTCACAATGAATCCGTACTTTGTCTTGTTCTGTACCATGTAGTAGTTCAGCTGCGAAAGCACTTGCTTGTATTCCCTGGCGTCTTGCGCATCCGTAGTTGTTCTCCACTCTGATTTCCATTTCCAAGAGACCTTTAAATCTCCAGGGGCACGGTTGTCTCCGGTGCCTACAATGTCGGAAGATCTGAGGATCGCTGTGTCTGGCTTAAACTGGTCAAGCAAGGTTACTGCTGAGCCACCATCGAAGGTAACCGCTTCGTGATTCGCAGCAGCGGTGAGGGAAGGATTCTGTTCGAATCCAGCTCGTAGTGCCCTCCTGACACGTGGGGATATGTATTCAACGAAGCGGTCGTGGAACAACGACTCGTCCCTGATAGGCCGCGGAGGCGATGTTGGCATCGGATCCGATAGGATTGAGGTGCGATTGAGCACTGGGCCATAATCCTGTATTATCCTGGAGTAGCTGAAATCTGGCCATGGGACGACATTTTTGATATCTCTCCAGCTATATTTGTTGTTTGTGGTGTTCGAGGTCCTTGTAGTATTTTGATAACTCAAAGCCGGGGGAGCGTCTTTCGTCAAGTACTCTAGAAGAGTCTGGTGCGACATTGTCTTTCGTTACGGTCGTGTTGGAATAAGGGATATGCTGGTACGCACTTAGGAATGGAAAGACTGGGCTTCAGACTGATTTTATATTTCTAACTATACACATACGGAGGGTAGACAACGAAGTTTCATCATGGCAGCACCAAGCTTAATGAAAAGCCCAGGGTCAATGCTCGGTTTGATGCAAATTTCAAGTAGCTACTATGATGACATATGACCCACAATTTCTCTTCAGGAACAATTACGACTCTTAGATACTTGGGATGGTATAGGTCGAAGAGCTCGTGTCCGAGAAACAATATCCTGCGGGGAGAATGAAGAAAGACTTCACCTGGTTGCGTTTATACCAGGAGTAGTTAAAGGTCTACTTTACAGTTTGAATAAAGGAATACAGCTTCATACAGAGGGCGATTTTGCCTCGCATTCCTGGTATTTTTCAAATAGGACAAGTTGGCCGGTTTTGTACATCCTCGCACTTCGTGTAGGCTTGCTGTCATTAATTAACATACTCTTATTACGGTTTTGAAGCATGTACTTCTTTTGGTTGGTAAGAAAGCTTTAAAGATGCAATTCAAAACTAGTACCCCTTTCTAAGGAAAAATATGCTTGTTAACACACAATGTCTTCTTTCTAGGATTGCGGCTGAAGACCAAGCTAGTTAAACGGAAGGAAAATTCCAGGAGTTCACAATCGAAGAAGCTTATCATAAAAGCTTCTATCCATCTGTGGATGGAGGCAGCTTCTGCATCTAGCTAAAGGTCAGTCAAAACCTAGGCTGAGGGATGAGAGTACCAACAAGTTTGCCAGCGCAGCTGCAGAAAAAATTGACTTCAGATTCAATCTCGTTAGCGAGGTCTAGATCCCCTCGCTTCTCTGCGTAAAAGACGATCGACACATCAAAATCGACCCAAACAACCGTATTAGCGACAACCAGAGCATTCTTGGGCTCTGCGTCGTTGTGGATAACCCATGCGGCATGGATGGCTTTAAGGCCTTCGATTGCTAGTTGCAATAGCCTCGGAGTGATATTCTTTGCTGTAAGACAGGCTGCGCCTGGCAGGTATTGCATCAAGATTGCACTTGGTCGTCTCTTATCATCCTTAAAAGAATCAAGGCTGTTCCCAAAAAGTTCAGGGTCAAGGTTTTCATATGTTCCGTAAAACTGAGGAACAAACCCACTGTCGCAAACACCATGAGAATAGAGGGCTTCGTATGTTTGAGATTCACAGCGGTAACGGCAGAGATCCCGGCCATCATCTGAAAAGCCTGGATCATCTCCCATATGGAACTAAATGATATTCAGCACTGTTTGATCCGCCAGTTTGATGGGATTCACAAACCACTTTGAGGCAACACTCCTCACTCTTGTAAGTGGCATAGAATATCTCAGAGGTCTCTGATGCATGTATATTCTTGATAACCTTGACGTGCTTGGGCTCGAATATCATGTTGGAACTTAACACCACATGACAGATACTGATAATCCGCTTTATGAGCCCGGGAAACTGTGTAGTTTCTTGAGTCAGGCCGTACTCGTAGATAATTTTAAAAGGCCTTGTGCCCTTGTATATCACATGATCTACTGCTTGTAACGTGAGTCAACGTGACTACCTACCTTCTTGGCATGGTTTGGTGTCGTACTCGTGGCCCAACGAAACCCCGCCAACATTTAAATGGACGGGAAGAAAGACAGTAGATGCACATCTTGCCTGCTAAGAACCCTCTTAGCCAGGCCCTTTACCTGAAGGCAAAGTAGGTGGTAGTTTGTTTCTAGCTACGCGATTCTCTAACGGATTTTCTTTTTTTGTCAGGATTCAAAGGCCGTCGTAAACCTGCCTATTCCCAGAGACCAGAGGTCATGCCGTCCACATCACCATTAGAAACCGCTGCAAATGAGGCGGCCGCAAAACTCAGATCGAGAATTACCTGATCTTCTCACGAGCGATACCCATGGTTATTGATATCTCCCGATAGCAAGGACGATGTTAGGCCTGTCGTCATTCCCAGATACTAAGTCGGACACTGCGATGTTGTTCAGGGAGTCAATGCTCGCAAAGGCGTCTGCTAATTCCGGTCTCAGACCGGATGCCGAAGGCAAGCATTCATGACCCGTGGGGTTTGAAGATTTGTCTGGCGACAGTAGCCTGGGATGTGCGTCGCGCGGCCCCAATGTTGCTGCATTACATCGCCTAGCCTGTAATCCTTCAGACAGCACCCTGGTTTCTAAACCATTCAATGCACCAGTATGACCATACTGAGCACCCCCCCTGAGGTCATTAATCACCTGCTGGGCTCCGGGAGCATCTGCTGAGGACCCTGCTATGTACGCGCCATGAGTTACCCCCACAGTTGCTCTTATGCAACGATCAGGGGTGTATTCCAAACAGCAGCATTTCCTCGGATTGCTAAGGACCTCAATGTGAGCTCCCTGAAGCTCTCTCCATTTCCAGCATTCATCTAGGAGCAAAAGTGAGCAAACGCTATACAACAATGTCAGGAGACCTACCGTCATAAGCACGTAATCGGCGTTGAAAGGAAGATATATTCCGCTCAGCTATAGATGCCCACTTTGACATCTGAAACTGTTCTTTCAGCAAACAGAATTCAGAATATTTCACTCCGCGAAACTTCCGAGATGCCATTACTAGGATGAGAATCAATCCCTCATGGCCAAAGTATCTTGTGAATGAACATTCTCTAATACCTAGCTTTATACCCATCATTGCAATGTTCTGACTCAAAAACCTATCCTTGTTAAGCTCCAGGAACTCTGTGATATGCCCACTGGAGCGGTCATTTTTTGAACTGTTATCTGTTATCTCTTGTGCGATTTCTTCGACTGTTGAATACTGGTAGGTCTTCTTCTCCCAACTAGTGTATTCCTTTACTAAGGATTGTCGACTTAGGCATTTTCGGACCTTGGTCCCCAAGGTGTCTTTGCTCTTCTCTCCTATCTGCAGGTCAACAATTCGCGGATCTTCTTTTTTCCAATCTCTCCAACCACCGTAGCTCAAATCTTCATTCGACAGGTATTTGATGATCTGTTCTTTGTTGTTTTCGAGGGTTGCGAGCAGCTCCGATATCGAAGGTACACTAATCTTGCTTGATAGATTGTCCCCCGTTGCCTTCTGGGTTTGGTTGAGGCTCGACTGATTGTCCCCTACTGCCGTCTGGGTTTGGTTGAGGCTGTTTGTTGAGGGCTGTATGAGGTGACATGCCGGCGACTCACACTGTGCGTCATCGAGGATCCTTTGCAGATTGCGGAGAGCGTCTTGTAACTTGTCCCGGTGGGGCAAGAGGTCTTTCAAATTGACATTTGAGACGTTTGAAAGTAACTCGAATGCTCTGAGTATCTCTTCTGTTGAAACCATTGTTGAGGAAATGTTCTGTCATGCAAATGAGTGCCTTGCGGGAAAGACGCATGATTTGAGGTTATTCAAGGAGATGGAGAACTCCTGTTTCTGAGAACTCGTGCTAATGTTCCAGGCCACTTGAAAAATGGTACCAAAGAAGCGGGGGTTCTACAACAACTAATGTCCAAGTGGCTCCTTGAGTGTGCTAATGGAGCATTAGTGGCGGCTATTGCACTGACTTAAATGGAGGTATTAGTCTGTAGTGTTCTTTTACTACAAGGTGTAGGTGGTGTGACCACCTAAGGCCTGCGGAGCAAGCGGTATGATTAAATGCTAGGTAAGTTAGTAACCAAATAGTTAGGGAGTGACTAGTGAGGGGCATAACTATGGAAGAAAGGTATTAATAATTACCTGGGGGGCAGGGCCCCCCAGACCCCCCCCTTTTATTATATTAGGACTCTAGGATACTATGAAATAGCAATTAAGATCTGGGGGGCGCTGCCCCCCAGGCCCCCCGATGCCAGCGGGAGCTCTGAGGGCACGTGACATGAAGTTTCAGCAGCCAATTAAAAGGCTAGAAAGTGGACCAATCAGATTGAGTGCCAAGAAAAGAAGCTGGAAGGGTAGGCAATAAGACATGCTTCGCTTCGCTCCGCAATAAATAACTCTATTAATCCTTAATATTTTTTAATAATAGTACTACTATTAGACTACCGGACTACCCTCTTTAAGCTCTAGGGTTTAGTATAGGTTTTATTAAAATTAGCTAAGGAATTATCATTAACCTAATCCCATGAGTGCCTATATAGATTATTCTAATGGAGGTCCCTGGCGATGCGGAACCCTGAAGTTGCTACTTGCCGATTGTGAACTGTAGAATTAGGGAAGATATGAAGCAATAATCATAAGATTCGTTATGTGTGTAGAGTATGTAGGAGTATGGAGAGTTCTATCGTACATATAGGAAGCTACTACTAAGCGAGAGATCACGTGACCGGATCACCACCTTCCGGCATAGGCCGACATGAACTATCTCCTACTTAGATATTATATTCCTAGTAGATCCCCCACAGAACCGGCTGGCTCTTTATATTGCCGTTGCAATCCATATCACCCTTTGCACCGATCAGCCCGTCCCTACCAAACTGAGCAATAGCGTTGTTGATGATATCAATGACATCCTGCCCGCCGACCTTGAAGTCGACGTTGCCGTCAGTCTTGGTAGCCTCGACGCCGAAATGACAGCTTGCATGACTGGCAATCTCGCGCTGGTTATGGCCGACAACCTGGGTGGTCCAGTCGGTGCTGCCATCACCCTCGATGTTCTTGATGATCTGGCGGCAGTCCTCAACCTTGGGCGATCCGTCGGTGGTCTGGTCCACAAAGGTCGAGTCCCCGCACTCGTCCTTGCCCGGCGGGATATCGCAGGGCCAGTTCGGGCTCGAGTCCTTGTTGGACGTGTCCCAGGACTGGAAGGCGCGCTCGGGGCTGCAGATAGGGATCCGCTTGAAGCCGGGGCTCGTGACGTCGACCTCCATCAGGTCGGACATGGTGCCCTCGTTGGTCGGGTCTGCCACGCTGGCGCCGTTCTCCCTGCCATTTCCAATCCAGGTGCGGACGGAGCCCTTGACCAGCTCGGTCTTCGTGATGCCGTTGTAGTTATTCCCGTCGGAGATGTACTCGATCCCCTTGGGCGCAGAGAACTTCTGGTCTCTGCAGATTGTCTGACAGGGGCCGACATCGGTGACGCGCTCGCAGGTGCATTTCGTCGCATCGCCGTCCGGATACGCCAGGTAGTACTGCCAGTTGTCCACGCAGACGCCCGTGGCGCCCATCGTGTCGTCGTCAAGGTAGTCGCTGAGGTCCTTGTCTTCATTACAAGCGTGACCCGCGTCGATAATAAATGTGTACGATCCAGATTGGCGCCACAGGGCGGGGAGGGCGAAGCCAATGATACGCTTGTTGATGTTGGCGAGCAGCTCATTCTGGGCATTTCCCGTCACGGGGAGGTCGCCTTCCTTCTTACCCTCGATGAGCTTTCCGTCGGAAATGGCTTGCCAGAGAGCGTCAATCGCCACGTCGGTTCCGCTGAAGAGGCGTTCCAGCGCAAGAGAAGTAATATTGGCGCAGCCATAGACGACCTGCCCCAGATAGGCTGAGAACTCATCCTGTCCCTCCGGCGTCCACTTAGCCGCGTCCCCTCCAGGTAATGCGTCCTTGGCGATGGTTGTACTTTGTCCGATGAGGGTCATGGCGGTATCCTTTGCGTTATCCAGGGCGCTGCCGGTCTTCCCAGCAAACCAATCGTGCTTCTTCAGAATCGTGTTGAAAAACGGACCAGCAGTTCCCAGGGCACCAAGCGTGATCATGTCGATGAGGATCAAGAGCCAGGTGTCGTCTTCTTCCGGCGGGATAGGCGCAAACTTGTTCTCCATATCGTCGAGCGCCGTGCTGACAATGGTGAGAGCCTTGAACAAGGTGTCGTAGTAGCTCTTGTACATTCCATGAATTTCCGCCAAAGAGTTCGAGATGAACTGGGCCGCGGGGCCCGAGGTCTCACTGTCTGCACCCTTTTCGCACTCCACAATGTTGCAGCCCGCAGTGGTCAAGTCACCGCAGCCCGCCTGACCCCCAAAGTGGGTGGTACTCTCGACTGACTCGGTGAAATTAACACCATCGCGATGAGAATCGGTGTCTTTCCAAATCCGGACAATGTCGTCCCATGCCGCGTCTGCGCCCATCAACCTCCACCGTTGCGAGGGTGTGTAGTCGAGGAAATCCACAACGGCCGGGGCTGTGCAGTCAAAGTCAGTCCAGTTCCCGTTCCGCGTGTGGTCCGTCTTTGGGTCCTCTCCGGCTCTGGCAAGTTCGATGAAGTTGGCCCAGCTGTACGCCGGCTTGGGGACATCGTGGTACGCTTGCAGGTCGGTGGCCCAGTCAGTGGTGCCTCCCAAGCCCCAGGCAGCGTACAAGGAGGAGCGCGTCTTTTTGGTGGCGGCGCTCATGTAGCCGACCCACTCATCGGTATCATAAATGAGGACGTCGCTGTTGCTGGTTGCGTCGACATAGGTCTTGACGACTCGAGAGGAGTCCTTCATGATCTCGGCGATTTCAGCATCGGCAAGGTACCCAGCTGTGCCAGTGCACTTGCCCTTTTTCGCATTGGAATTCAAGCGGTCGCCAGTGTACAAGCAGTCGGGGCCCCAGCAATTTGCGTCCGCCATCTTGAAGGATCGCCCGTAGCTTGTCACACCGGCAATAACCTTTTTGCCAGGGACACCTGCCTTGGTGATCATTGCCAATCACTGTCTTGTCTCTGTCAGGTTGACCTGGCTGCGCAGACAGTTGCCCATGGCACAGCCTTGTTGGGAGTTACTGTTATGGGCATCCCACTGCCCGTGGAGATCATAGGTCATGTAGATAATGTAGTCGGTTACCTTGGCAATGTCCTTGATGGGGAACTGCTTCAAGTACCAGTAAGATGCAGGAGCGGCAATGAAGACGGATTTTCCTGGCAAAAGGTTCTTGAGAACGACAAGGAAGGCCAGGTAGTTGGGACCGTCTTCCTCTATACCAGGGTCGAAATCAGGGAGGTCAGGCGCCCCGGGGTATTCCCAGTCGATATCGACACCATTGAGGTTATTTTCCTTGATGAAGTTGGCGATCTTTGTCGCCATCGTCAGCCTGTTTGCAGGTTTGACACCGTTGCGGAAGATCTGGTATGTCTCAGGCATGGTCGAAAAGTCCCAGCCACTGAATGAGAGGATCCGCTTGACGCCAGAGATTTTCTTGAACTCGCTGAATTGGTAGGTGGACAGCTCGTCGCCGGTCTTGACGTCCCACGAGTCAGTCAGCGTGCCGAAGCTGAAGTGGAGGTGCGTGTACTGCGAGGTATCGATCTGTGAGGCGTCCTGGAACAGGCACTGTCTGCTCAGGCAGTAGCCTTCATAGTAGGCGATCTTGAGCCCGCCTGATCCAGAGCCCTTGACGACATCCATCCCGCAATTGGAGATACACCCGTAGGTGCCTGGCTCGGCAGTGCTGGGGGCGCCGGTGTTGGTATCGATGTAAAAGTCCGCGGTGATACCGCACTGGCCCTAGATATTGCAGCATGCGTTCAACGGGCAAGGGTTGAGATTGGCGATGTCCGAGCCATCTGTTGGTGGGTTTGTGCCTGGCTTCTGCGGACCGCACACTGCGTTGGAAATCTCCGCAGGGAAGGGTGGCGTACCCTCACTCAAGCACATGACTGTATCCTTGAACAGAAGCTTGCAACCATTCCAGCCCTAAGTGTTCTTGTTGAACTCCTTGAGATCGTCCATCTTGAGACTGTACTCCGCAGCAAGGCTGTCGCAGGTGTCATTGGCCTGGACCTGGTATGCCTTGCATGAGCTGTCTTCGTTGGGCTGGGGGCGGAAATCAGGAAGATCTCCACTGGAGCAGCAGATGTGCTGCTTAGGCTTTAAATTGGAGCAGAAACCATCGCCAGGGTTGTACTTGGTGAAGTTGGCACCTGAACTGCCAGCTCTGGGCAGCCGTTGCCAGCGTCAACCTGCACAGTCCTACACTCGCCATCAGCCCGGGTAACAATGTTTCGAGCCAGATTGCGAGCCAGGATAGTTGGATTAGTGGTTGTGTGGTTCCCGTTCAGAAGCGGTGTAGTGAACTTGGCCGAGCCAGCGAACTTGGTGGACCCGGAGAACGACAGGCACGTCGCGTTGGCCCAAGCCTTGATGGCACTTTGGATAGGGGCAAAGGTCCCATTGCTGGTTGCTATGATACCAAACACGTGCGTGCTATCGTAGCCCTCCTCGCAGAGCTGCATGGCCAGGCTTGGTGTGGAGACCTTGAGCTTGTCAAGGTTATCCTGGAACAGCTTCAGCGCAGACTCGCTGAGCCCCTGGTTCAGCAGACCCTGCCCAATATACAGGCCAATCATCGCCTGACCAGACTGTCCGTAGATGATAAACGGCCTGTCCGTCGGCCCATGCCCACCCTCGGCATACCGGCGCATCTGCTTAACAATCGACCGCAGTCCAGCAGCCGCCAGGCCGAACCCCTGATGCCACCAGCCGAGTTCAAACTCAACATCAACAAGCTCGGCGGAAGCAATCCGCGCAGTGGTGGGAGGGAGAGTGGCAAAGTCTGGCCTATATGACGAGCAAGCCTGGATGCGGTGGGTTCTGTTCCGGTCATCGACATCGTCAAACAGGGAGAAGTCATAGAACATGGTCTCCTTCCACTTGTGGATCTGCTTGAAGTCCGCGTACACGGACCAGTTTCCCGTGTTGGGGCCGGCGTTGCTGCAGCGCTCAGGGCAGGCCGAGGCACTGCTGTGGTAGCTCGGGCTGGCCGCGTTACGGAAGCCCGGGGTTGCGGAGGCTGCAGTTGGCCATGCGGAGAGCACGAGGGCTGCTGCCGCGCTGAGCCAGGTCAAGGCCACCATGGAAACAAAATCAAAAGAACAAAAAGTGGAAAAAAGAATGTCTCTATTGGTATGAAAGAAAAGAAAAGAGTGTAAAGATTGTGAAGGGAGTAAGGAGCGTTGGTAGAAGCACAGATCAACATAGGACGACCCAGAGGCGATTTATACTATATACATATGCTGGGAATCTCAGAGCCCTACTCACTCATTCCCTTCCTTCACAGCCTCAGCTCAGCTCATCTCACGCCCAATGGCACTGTTAGCAACAATTACAAGCCAAATACATCAAAGCCTTCATACCTAGCGTATCATCAGCCCAATGCTAGTGATGGTATGCTGTACACCAATCTCCCAACAATCCTTGGCGCAATTTCTCTCGGGGACTGACTCAGTGACAGACTACAGTAGTGTGGAAGATATCCCCCGCCGAGCCAAGCGAGCATCTCATTCTGACCTTTACACGAGGGTGGGATTATCTGGGTAGACTACGTTGTTGTCCTTGAGGTACTTTGTAACTTTACTGTTCAAGCCTAGTTAGGTGGACTGACTTGGTAAAGGACGGAGGCTCCAACTCCAACACTTGAGCCTCCACAATCTACACTAGTATGCACTGTAGCTGATTTAACTCGCCTCTGGCTTCAGTTGGGGCTGATGCACATTGTCACCTAGTGCTTTAGGGCGTTTTATGTACGGTAAGGGCTGGCGGCTGACGGAGTATGCCGTGCCGCGGGGCCGTGTAGGGTATCATTTGCCAAGAGACTACTTACAACTACCTAGTACTATCGAAGTAGTAACTACTGACTACTTGGGTTATCCATCTGGGATTAGTGAATCCGGATGGAGTTCTGGGATGTGAATGTCAGGTACTGTATTGTTGAAGAATTAGTCTAGAATAGGGCTTCTCTGGCGGGCTGCGGGAAGGGACGCCCTTTTCCGTCCAAGGGCGCACCAGGCGTGTATACTCTGTAGTCCGTACATATACATGTACCTACAGATAGAGGGCTTGGCCCGCATACATGAAATGAATTTGCCCACTTACTCTACTCAGCTCGTCTAGGCTACATAGTGGCGTGGTATGTATTTCGCGTGGAGCACCTTGGTCCGCCTGCTTAGTTGTGTTTTGTGAGCTGGGTTAGTAGGCGGGACAGAGAGAGAGAGAGAGAGTGAGTGAGAGAGAGCAAGGGAACAAGAAGGAACCATGATTGAGTAGGTAGGTGTCTAACACATGTTGAGATACTATACCACTAGGCTGATGAGCATAGAGTCCGGACGACCTTTTTAGCTTAGTGGTATTAGTAATTGGTAACACATGTACTACAGGCAACTCTTCTTTTATTATTGTCCGGGGAGAGCTCGTGTTGCGACTACTCGCTATGCTGTCGATCATGGATGCCCTTATAACTGCCTAGGCAAAGCAGTGATATTCCAGGAGGCGTGTACAAAAGGTATGGGCAAGTACAAGGAAGGAAAAGCAAGGCTGGGCTAGATCCAACATAAGCAAAAGTATTCATCTACAAGAGCGCAAACCCAACAACTCCGAAAGCAGCTAGGAAGCAAGATACACCAAGTGCAGCCAACTGCTGACCGCCATTCTCCTGCGCAGGACAGTCTTCAGGCGGGTTAGGGTTCATCAGAGGATCGCAGAGCAGTTTCTGGTGAGCGGCAGCCATACTCGCCGCGGTATCCTCATTGATAGCGACGCGACAGGGGTCCGGGGTGGTGCGTGTAGCACTAGAAGTCGAGTTGGCCGTAACGACGCAAGTGTCGCGGCCGGCGGAGTTGAGGCCCGGGGGCGAATGCATGGTCGTGTCAGTCACATTGATCATAATCGCGTTCCTGTCCTCGGGGCAGGTGGCGTTAGCGGTGGCCGCGACGAGATCCACTTCTTTGGGGGCGGAATCGTCGATAGTGAAGCGCTGCACCCAGGAGTAGTAGTGTTCGAAGACCCCACCGTCGTGATCACTAGGCAGCACCTTCTTGTCACGATTAGCCAGCGCCTCCTCATCGCAGCTTTGCCAGTAGAGCTCCCAGGCCACGGACCAATTTCCCGTGGTGTTGAGGTCCCGGACGAACCGGTATGCGAGGTAAGGGTCCGCGCTGCTGGACCAGTTCGCCCAGCGCAGATCGTGGGTTAGGGCGGTCTGGTTGTTTCTGTCACTGTCCTTGCGGATGTCGTAGAAGATGCGGAGGTTGAGGAGTTCTGCGCTCTGCGGGTCCTGCACAGCAAAGATAATAGGGAACCAGTCGGCTGGTGAATACGTTTCATTGCGAGGGAAGACCAAGTCCACTTCGACCGCGTGCGCAGTGGTGACTATGGCGCCCAGTAATCCGAGCCACCTCGCTTGGGAAAAGTGCATAGCTGAGGGGTTTGACAGGGGAGGGATTGAACTTCACAAGTTTGATTCAGTGGAATGCCGAGGTCGGAAATGAGAAAAAAGGGTGTCTTTCACTCTGAGAACGGCGAGGATCTAGCAAGCACCCGACGATTAGACGGGCAAGACGAATGAGGATATTTGTAATGAACGGGTGTTGGCAGAGGAAACAAAATAGGGGAACTAGGCCGGTAATCCGCCAATCCCTGGCGCCGAGGCTTTTCTGCGACAGGGAGGGCATCCCTCCAGTTAAAACACTGAAACAGTGAGATTGCGCGCCAAGAATGGGGCCATGGGGGCCTTTGACTGCCAAGGCCTGGCGTTGCGGAGAGAGGTACAGAGGTACACTGCAGCGTTAACTCATTGAGTCAGCCCTACATGACTCCTCGAGCAGAATGGTTCCTGACTTGTGGATCTTGCTCCACTGGAAACTACATCCTGTATACCCATTTTCAGGCTAGTTATCTACACTGCATGAATACAGGACTAGTATTGTAACATTTAGTCTGCCATTCTAGAGCTTCAGCTACTGCAAAGCTAGTAGGCAAGTGGAATAAACCACAAGGCGTGGGTATATAGGATTATAGGTATACTTGAGTCAGGCCAGAGGTCAGCGGAAGCCCTGGCGCCCTTGAGAGAGCTATATAAACCCGAATATAATCCCAGTAGGTTGTTGATCATTCCCTCATTCTCTCAGTCTCCTTCCTCCACCTCCCCTACAGACTCAAGGTCCACATTCAGGAGAATGCAGCTCATACACCTCGCCGCCGCCGGGCTCATCCCAGGCCTAGCATGTGCGCTCTCCCGCCGCGCTGTTGAGTGCTCCTTCACCACAAGTGCTGCCAAGGGTGATACCTGCGAGAGCTTTGCCAGCACGTGGGGACTGTCTGTCGACAGTCTTCAGCAGCTGAACCCCGGTATCACCTGCCTGGGTCTTGATATGAGCAAGTTGTACTGCGTGATTGGCACCGTCACTGACGATGGCCCGGGCACCACCCTCACGACGACAACGTCCACCACTACCAGGACCACTACCACCACCTTGTCCGCTCTGACCAACTCCCCCACCATGCCGGGAATCGCAGACAATTGCGATGGCTTCTACAAGATCTCCTCCGGCGACCAGTGTGACAAGATCGCCAAGGCGCACGGTATCAGCACGGCTCAGCTCAAGAGCTGGAACAGTGAGATTAATGACAGTATGATCCAGCCAGCCTTTCCATCTCCTTCTGCCAAGTTGCTGATGTGTAATCTCTGCATCTAGGCTGCTTAAACCTCTGGCTGGACTACTACATCTGTGTCCACGTCCCTGGCGCTACCACCACTGCCCCTGGAGCCCCCGAGCCAACTCAAGACCCGGGCTCCGGTCCATCCCCCCAACTGCCTGGCATTGTTAACAACTGTGATGAGTTCTATAAGGTCTTGTCTGGTGACTTGTGCGACAGCATTACCAAAGCCCATGGTATTCCCACGACACAGTTTAAGAGCTGGAATACCAGGATTGATGATAGTACTTCTCCCCCCTTCTATTCTCCCTCCACCTTTATTCACACCATAGGCTAACAACCGCTTCCTGAATAACAGACTGCACAAACCTCTGGCTGGACTACTATGTCTGCATTCACATCCCCGGCGCAACAACCACGTCGCCAGGAGCGCCCGCGCCCACCAAGGACCCCTCAGGCCCGACGCCCCAGTTGCCCGGGATCATCAATAACTGCAAGACCTTCCACCTAGTCAAGAGTGGGGACAGCTGCTGGTCTATCTACACCAAGGCGGGGATTACGCTTGCGCAGCTGCGGGAGTGGAACACAGGGCTTGATGCTATGTGCAGTAACTTGTGGTTGGGCTACTATGTTTGTATGGGTGTCTAAGGATTAAAGTATGAAGGAGAGTATATATGCAGTTGCAGTTGGCTGTAGCAGTGGGACAGGACTCTACCCTGGTAATGCATTCTGGTTAAGTCAGAAGAGAGAGGACAGAAGCCATAAACAGTTGTTATAAGGCCTCAAGGAGACAAGAATTCGCTTCAACAAATGTACTTGTAGACTAGCAATAGTTGCCCTATCGGGTTATCCGCTGGGCGTTAATAAATTATGTATGTCTCCACGCTGCTTAGAATCCGAAATGTTCCAGCTCCCTGGCCAGTGACTCCGCCACCTTCTCCCGGCCCTGCTCAAGCTCCTCTGGCGTCTTCCGCTTGACGATGACTGGATGCACCAACTGGAAAGGAGGACATAGCAGCCCCTCGAGCTGACGCAATTTGTTAAGGGTGACAACACCAGCTATTTCACTTGGCCGCATTCCCCCAGCCGCGCGCAGAGCAGCATCCCATGTCTGTGCCCTGGAGAGAAGCTGGACTGTATTATCAGCGTCCTTGTCCCCACTGGCCAGTTCTGTGCCAAGTTTAACATCAAAGTTCCCGCTGAGAATGGCGGCAGTGATCCTGCTGTCTGAGACAGAGGTATTGCCCCCTACATCGCTCAGAGAGATAAAGAACTCATGGGCTGGGTGTGAGATGAAGGCAAAGTCGAAGTCCAGTAAGGTAGTTAGTTGATTGGCCTCTGGGTCAAAGAGGATGTTGCTGCTTGCTGTTGGCTCTTGTCAGACTATGTCGTTCGGCGCTCTAGTATGTCTATCGCAAATATACGACTATAGGAAATGTATGCTCACTTAGATCTCCATATATGAAAGCCAGTCTGTCCAAGTCAATACTACAGTCGGATAAAACCGCCCCAAGGCCCTCATCCAAGAACCTGTCAATGCGCGTGCGCAGGCCATCCTGCCGCCAGCCCCTGAGCACGGGACTCTTGTCGGCGTCAGCGAGTTGGCCCTCCATCTTCACCCGCTAGAAGTCTTGATACTCAGGCCAAGGGCCGCCCTTGAGAGTCGTCATCTGCGCGCTTACAATATTTCCCGCGGCGTCAACGGTGAGGCCTCCATGGGCGGTGACACCATGCGGCAGCTTGATGCTCTGCAAGGCCGCAAGTATGCAGGCTATCTTTTATTGGTATCAGTAGACATTGTTTGCGAGGAAACCGCACAAGAACCAAAACTAACCTGGTCTATAACAACCTTTCTTCCGTCGGGCGTCAAAAGATAGAAACCTTTTCTTAGCTAGAGTGAGCACTGGTGGTTGTATCAAGACTAGACTGGCTTACCCAATCCGCAAATCCATATCCAACCCACCCAATCGACACTTTGGGTTGATAAACTTGATAAGGGGTGGCCCTAATCTAATCCGCGAATATATGGGTTATCTAACCTAATCTAGGCCCAGATAGGGTGATATTTTTATATTAGTAGATAGAGAATAATCCTATCTATCTATATCTACTAGTGTTATGGCAGATTTTAGATTTTAAAGGATGATAATTAGGATATATATCTCCGCACTACCTTTCACCCTAGCCTTAGAACACCCCCCTACCCCCCTATACAGTATACACTATACAGGCACATCGCCTCCCTGCAGGGGACCGTGAACGGGCCCTCTCTGACGCCACAGTCTCAGACGGCAGGGACAACGGGCAAATGAGACTTCGTAGCAGGGGACAGGAACCACGTGGTAGTAAAGGAGCTGACATAAATCCGACTCCGAATACGAATAGTCGCAATTTCTTTTACAAAAAGAGCGTAGACTGGGCTGATTGATAAAATCTACATATACTTAATAACCCCCCCACCCATCCACCACCTCGTGTTAGATAAATGATATTTTTTGACTTCTCCACCGACATTGTTACCATGGCTATGATCGACCCAACAGTTGTATGGAATCGTGGTCCTTTAACCACTACCTTTACCCCCCCATCGACGTGCCTAGCGACAACAACCCTTTATGTGCTTGGCTACGACAATCCTCCCTCAGCCCAAACTTCGAATTATTACATCGGCCTCTGGCCTCCTGCTTGGCCCGATTACTTGGTAGACACTACTTCCAACCCATGCATTCCCACCGGTCCGACCCCGGTCCCACTGGCCCAACCCTGGTACTATTCACCAGGCATATGCCCAAGCAGCTACACCCCAGCTATACAACTAGCTGTGCCAAACCCCAGCGCTACCGCTTGGCTTTGTTGTCCATCGTAAGTTCCGGCTCTTCATTTTGTATACGAACGATAGATTCGTGACTTACCTCGGTACTTAACTAATCAGAGGCTACACTCCTTCCCCTGATGTGACGAACGCTCTGTTTACAACACCTTTCGCCTGTGCCTCGGTCGCGCCCGGGCTGGCGACATTGACCAGTATTTGGTCCGCCCCGCATGGAGACTCCCGGACAGATACTGTTTGGCCTATCACTGTTCCAACTGGAGCGGTTACGCCGACTGCGGTCCTTAACAAGCCCACTGTGTCGGCGGTGGCTATACCTATTATGTGGGAGAGCACCGATTCAGAGGTTGTATCTTGGTTCAACAGCTATCAATCAACTTCGAGCCCGGTGAGAGTTACCTCCAATCCAAGTCATTCGATGACTACATCTAGTCCCGTTACTACAATTACAATTCCCAGTTCTCCTAATTCTACCACTACCAAATTCTCTGAGGCAACGAGCATATGCACAGGAGCTAGGTTGTCTGTGGCTGTACTAGGAGCCTTTGTGCTTGTTTCTTGTTTCATTCTATGAGGTTGAGGATAATGGGACCTCAGGTATCCATCCGAGCTATATGGGCTTGCAAAATTCACTAGCCGTTGATGGAGAACGTCACTCCTGACGTAAGATTCTTCTATTTAGGTGGATATCATAGTATAATATATTCATAGGCGTTATTACTGGACTGACTTTATGAGTTGCCGGTGTAATGCTTCTCTAGATCAGCCTATGCATCTGACATACACCTCGCCGGCGGTCAGCTGCAGCTTTGTAACGCGTATATAGTAGCATATACGTAAGGGTTCGTAGGCCATATATGAGATAGCTTCAGCTTCAATTTCAATAGTCGTACATTGTAAATTAGCACAGAGGCTTAGATCCACCCAATTGACGGAGTAGGCCATGGACTTGTGTTTGTTGCCTTTATTCACTAGGTATAAGTGTATCGATACCAATCTAAACATGTTGAATATATCTGGACTTTGGACGAATTTCAGGTATTGGCCCGAACAAGAATCTAGATATAGGGTAATAAGAGGACGACGAATTTCTGATACTAGCAGTCTGTATGGCCCAAGTGCTCTCCACTAAATATATAATCAGTAGTCTTCCACTCTGGCGATAGGATGTCAACCCCTAACCTCTTCTTTGAAGTACACAGATGATGCACAGATATGATTACAGTAAACTACTTGCCATCCTCCTGGTGGAGTGGTCTCAGCAATCCTTAAAGTATCCTGGCATTGGACCTTGCCATTTTTATTTGTCATGTAGTCTCTGCACAGAGCCGTTGCTGATGCACTATATCTCACATTTCTAACTTTGACTTATCCAACTCCACACTGCAGTAGCTCTTCCTCGTTGGCACTTGTGGATTTGACTAGTATTCAAATGAAGATGTCCTTTCAATGAGTGGACTGAGTGTGATCTAAGAGTTTGTTCAAAGAGAAAAGGAAAGGGGAAATCAGTTTAGTTTACTTGTTTTAGCACTGTAGTAAGTTCATTACTTAGGAGGGCCATACCTCTTCAAGTTCAGTAAGGGTTGGATTCAACTTTTGTAGGTCGGTTATGTAACTCTAGGTTCCCCCATAACTTTCTATATATATGAATTCTACCTACCCATAGGCGGAACTACCTTTATATAAGGATTCAATTCCCTACTATATGGCGATTTGACTCCCTACCATATGGTAGGCTGTACCCGAATTCGGACCGATGCTCTAGGATCGAGAAATCGACATATAAGAAAGCGGTCTATTAGCAGCGAAACAGGCTCATACAATGTAGAGGGGATTATACAATTACATAACCAAACTCAGCAAGATCACCAGAATATCCTCTGATCCGATGCTCCACTGCTGCATCTACTCCGACAGATAGGAACTTGGGAAGTCAAATTTTAAGGTTCTATTAGCAAAATGCGTGGAGGTGTCCCAAATTTGGGAGGTAGGGGGAAAACCAATAGACTGCGCCGTTCGATAGATATGTTAACTAGTTAGGGAGTAGTCGGAGTACCCAGGAGGGCCAGGAGTTCGCCGCGGCCCGCGGAGTCTTATATTCGTCCGGGCTTGTTGTCTATCCAGAAAGTAGGTCCGATACAAGACGAAAACCTTTGCAAATCCCTACTACGGAAGGAGGAACAGCCGAACAGGCCGATCAGATCGCCAAAGATGCATTAGTGACGTCGGACATCTTCGGGCTTTCGGGGTTAACGGCTTCCCTCCGATTTCTCGGATTCCTCAGATGCTTATTTCTATATAATGTAATGCCATCTCTCCTATCATGCCAGCTTCGTCCAACAACCACGGCTCTGAGAACGTGGCAACGCAAAATATGACGCAGGATATGGCGCAAAATACGGTGGGCAATGATTTTTCAGGAAGCGAAACAACCATTGAGGACAAGCTTGGGCGTAACCAGAACGTCCCGACAGGCGATGCGGACAATCAGGGTACAGTGCCACCAATTGGAACCTCTGGCGATCTTGAAAAGTCTTCAGGACAAGAGACGAACGATGCGACTCCGCCTGCTCCAGTCAAGCCGCCAATGTTTGAAGTACCAGATGGTGGACTTGTGGCCTGGCTTCAAGTCGCTGGCGGATTCTCCCTGTTCTTTAACACATGGTATGTTGCATCTCGATCCAGCACTTGGGCTGCAGAACCAAGCTAATTGTGATCTGTAGGGGCAATTTGAATACTTTCGGGAGTAAGTAATTCACTTTCTTCAGCTCCGACTTTACGCCATTTCGGGCCCACCGATTCATGGCCATTCCCGTCAAAGTGCATTCGCTGACTGCATCCAACAGTTTTCCAGACATACTACGAAGAGGGTCAAATGTTCACGCAGTCTTCCTCAAACATTGCATGGATTGGATCCATTCAAGCTTTCCTAGTCCTTTTCGTCGGAGCCATCTCAGGCCCGATATTTGACCGGGGGTATCTCCGAACCCTTCTCGCTGTCGGCTCTTTCCTCATCACCTTTGGCTATATGATGCTCAGTATATGCAAAACCTATTGGGAAGTTGTGTTGGCCCAGGGGTTCTGCATCGGAATTGGCGGTGGACTACTCTTTATCCCAGCAATAGCCCTCCTCCCAACCTATTTCCGTAGGAGACTCGGTCTGGCCGTGGGTTTGGCTGCTGCGGGCAGTTCGATGGGTGGTATCATCTATCCGATCGTCTTTTACCGACTTATTGACCGGATTGGCTTTGGCTGGTCTACTCGAGTCATTGGGTTTATCGCACTAGCCACCTTACTCGTCCCTAACCTGGTGATGAGACAGCGCATCAAGCCTCCCAAAGCCCGAGCCTTGATTGACACCACCGCCTTCAGTGATCGGCCTTATCTCCTGTTCGTCTTTGGTGCGATCACAGGCTTTATCGGCCTGTATGTCGTGATGTTCTATATCTCCTTCTATGGTGAAGTCAATGGCTATACCAACCACAGTTTATCCTTCTACGTCATCCCGATTCTCAATGCGGGCTCCGTCTTCGGTCGAACAGTCCCCAATGCGATATCCGACAAGACTGGTCCGTTTAACCTGATCGGTCCAGGAGCCCTGGTCTGCGGCATCTTGATCTTCTGCATGCTGGCAGTAAAAAGTGCCGCCGGTGTAGTCGTGATGGCCGCGATTTTCGGTTTCTTCTCGGGTGTCTTTATCGCCTTACCGCCCGTCTGTCTTGCTGCGTTGACAAAGGACAAGACGAAAATCGGGTCGAGAATTGGTATGGCCTTTGGCATCATCTCATGCAGTGCGCTCGTTGGTGGACCTGGGTCGGGTGCGGTTCTGGGAGCAGATCCTACTGATTTGCATTGGACGAGCACTTGGGTATTTGGTGGGGTCTTCACCATCTTTTCCGGCTGTCTCTTTATCTTGGTTAGAGGGTGGACCTCTGGATGGAAGCTCATGGTCCAGGTTTGAATCTCCTCCCAGTCTTCCATGTATACCGCCATATGCACTTTGGAACAGGCATCTGTAGGAGGATGCCACTGTACATTAAAGCCTGCTTCAAGCAGTTTACTGCTTCTATACGGTTCCTTTATTTATTGACACACAACTTAGAGTAATATAATATAGTTAATATATTATTGAGGATGAAGGGAAAGTGACTTCTAACCAGAACAACTCTAGATTTAGCCCTGATGACTGATCCCCCTGCAAACCCCATTAAGGTCACCAAAGTCCCTCTTATTCCGGGCGTCTCTTATATAAATAGCTAGTTTTCTCCCGACGCTTAGAAGTATATTAACCGTAGTGCTCGCTAGGTTAAGAGTCTATTAGAGAATACGGACCTATAAGGGTCTGGTAGCCTACTTTAGCTTTCCTGGATCTTGAATACAAAGGTAGAGTAGGGTAAAGTCTAAAAACGATAAGCTATTATCACCGTAGCCTCTACGAATAAGGATAAGCTACTAGAAACAAATATAAGTAAAGTTATAGGTGCCCGGATATAGAGCATTCATCTTCTACATCAGATCTTCCATTACAATGTAGAAGATCTAAATCCTCGTTTACCTCGTCTTAATTAACCGGACTTACTACTCTTGGTAACGAGTCCAGAGATATTCGTGAGTTTCGCGCTAAGCTTAGACCACGACTGATTCTTGCCCGATATCCGTGCCTTTCGCTCACCCACCCCCTTCGCCGGAGTGGGTGAGCATAAGGCACAGATACCGCGGCCCACGTTTGCTGATTTCGACTATCAAGGTTAGTCTCACCCACTTTTCTATCACATACTAGCCTAATTAGCTACAGCGCAACTGATTTACAGTTTTGGCGTTCAGTTTTGAGTCAATCGGGTAATCTGAAGTACTGGCTTCCCCCGGGGTTGGGGACCCGGCAAAGGATCGGGTATTCGGGTACTAAGATGGCGGGGAGCATCTGCTTGGCGTCTTGGCGAGGGGCCGGCCCCACAGCGGCTCAGCCACTCCCGCTGAACCGGTCCACTCAAAGCTGAGATTGACATATCCACAGCTTGGCGTAATTAATTTAAGGAGAGAGAATAAATCCCTCATACAATTGTCTTTCATACCTGTGAGTCCACCTCGGCCGGTACACTCACTACTATTATGACAACTAAAACTACAAATAATTTTACTTACTACTCTCTATATCTATTATTGAGCCCACCTTGCGCATTCATTGCCGGATAATCACATAGTGGATTGCCAGCCAATGGATTTGGACTCCGGAACATACAAGAAAACAGGGGCAAAACCCTCAAACAAACTCCTTGAGCCCGCCATCCTGTTTTTGTCAGGTCAATCTGTCGTCACTGAGGCTGCAACTTCAATCCCGGTTTACCATTTAAACAGTGACATCAGGTCAATCTCGAACGAGGGCTCGTCCGTGGCCTTCGAAAGAGTCGAGCACGATGTTGAGCTTGAGATTGACATCGAGGGCGTCACTGCTGGCACGCCGCGAAAGCGACATCTTTTCTACCTCGCACACCCTGTGAATGCGCAATACCGGACCGACATACCTGCTAGGTATTACATCACTTCTGCGGTGCCCGAGATGGTGGGCAATATTCGCCTCGAGACCTCTGAGACACGGTTTCAAAGGACGTCATTCAAAGCAATGTTAAGCGCGAAAAAAACCGCCTCGGATAAGCCATTGTTCAATGAGCGCATAGAACAAGTCCTATTGTTTGATATCCACTCAAATTGGAAAGTCGGTCGCAATTGCTATACATGGAGCGATTCCAATGGCAGACAGCTGGCTGTGGAAGAAAAAGAGGACGAGAGATATAAATTATCTGTTACAAGGATTATGCCACAGGAGTTGAGGGATGCACTGGTCGCTACATGGCTATTAAGGCTATGGCATGACACAGCTGAGAGTAAACAAGCTAAAAGGGAATGTGAGTGGACTTGATTTCTTCACTATTGGATCCTTGAAAAGTCACTAGGCCTGTATCAGTTGGCTAACTTCTCTTTCCAGTCTTTGAAAGCATGACATCGCCAGAAGCATATAGAGAAAGCATGAAGCCATATATGCCGAGCCAGTGCATGATTATGTGAGATTGGTTAGGAAGTAACTGTGCCTCCAACTACATGTGAAGCTGCTCTAGAAGCTCTGGAACTTCTGGAACTTCTATAGCTGCTTGCCTGTCCATAACAGGAATGCCAGCTGTGTAGGGTCATGCTGCTATCTCGCGCATTCAATGTACAGTTATACTAACATTCATGCGGTGTCCAAACAATGCTTACTCATTTTGCAGCAGTTTATGACAGGTAAGAGGGGGAAAGAGGTATTTCAATCACTGATAATGACCTGGGTAAAAAAACACTACTATAAGTAGGTACTACTCAGTGCTCCACATAATCAGAGTCTCTATATCATCGAGGAGTCCAGCGATGTCGATCCCACCAGGCCTTTTGGCCTTCACCAATGTCCCAGGGTCCATCGGCGATTTCAACAGCAGCAGACTCCATTTCTCCCGCTGATATTCATGCCACTGATCTTGGCCAGGCGACCATCAATCAATGATCTCGGGGAACCCATATGGATCCCCGGGTCGCAAAAGTAGTCAGATTTATGGAAACTCCTTGGCGGGCGACTCTGTTGTGAGTTTGTCCAACAGCTCCCTGGTTGGATGTAAAAAGCGAAGTCGACCTTCATATCTGCCTTTCAGTTGGAGAAAGGACCAGAGTATCTTGGCCTTTCCTACCCTTGCGGTCTCATTGTGTGTTTTGGCTGCTCGCTTGGCAATCTGTGGCACCTGTAAAGACTGTGGCGCCAAACACATCGGTGTACATCTGAATTGCAAGGGGGATGCTCAGGGCGTCTTGACCGAAATAGTCGTCCCTAATTGTAATGAGCAGTTCAATGTGCTTCACTGCAATGCACTTCATGTCGGCGACCAGGCGTCCTTGAGCAGCGGCATGCACGTTGCTCCCTCCTGCTGGTCAAGATCGAACTCAGCCGTCCGGACACTGTCTTCGCGAGAAAGGCACAATGGCCAGCAATGGCTGATGCTGATGCTGTGCATGTTTGGGCCATGCCAAATTTATTCGGAATCCATGGCAATGCTCCTTAACACTTGTTTTAAGATGTGATCTGGGTTAGATGATGTTTATAGATGGCCAAGACCATCTACATTGTCAGTAGACCATCTACATTGTCAGTAGACGCTATGCTGTATAGGTGATCTATGGTAGCTAGAATCTCTGTAGTGAGGGCAGACCCAAGCGCGAACGTGCCTGGGATAGAGGTATTATGAAGAGCCATATTCAGGTTGCCAATCTTCTGTCGAACTGGTCTTAAAGGCCACATTAACTGAAAGCAGACCTCCATAACTTCCTCCCCCAACCAAATAGGAGAACACACCTTCCGACTACGTGACCAAAAACCAGCGGTAGCCCAAATCTAAACCATGTGAACGGCTGCCAGAGTGTTGCCTTCGGCACTGTTATCGCATTCCCACGTCCACTTATTGTAGATTCATTTCCCGCTTGCTTCCCGGTAAACGCCTCGACAGCTTCCAGTATAATTCTCGCTGTCACATCTGGTTGACTCAGAAATGGCGAATGGCTGGTTTGCAGCTCTCTATGCTCCACGCTACCACCCATTTCCCTTGCCATGCCCACCACCATCCGTTGCACCAACACCGGCAAGCCCCGATCCTCGATAGTGCCAATATACCAGGCAGGCACATCCTTCCAACCAGCATATGCATGCTCACCACCCTCGAACAATGCTTTGAGGCTCTGGGTGGTGAGCTGAGAAACCCATAATTCAGCGTCTTCCGCTGGCAAGTCGTGATAAAAGAGCTCACGTGGAGGAGCGACAAGCTCAGCATAGCCGGTGGCGCTATTGACACGCCAGAAAGGAGGAGGATGGCCGAACAACGGGTCCATGAAAGCTACTCCTGTCAGGGTAAAGCCAGAGGCTATGAGGACGAGGCCGATAACGTACCCCGATGGGGTCTGGCTCTGCCTTGCGGTGGCGTCTTGTGGTCGCGCGAAACCCTTGATAGCGCTATTGCCAACCATGCCTCCATACGAGTGCGCAAGGACAACCACATTGCGGCCGCGGGTTGTCTCGCTGGATATAGCTTCGCGGGCAGCATCGATATCATCTTTGAAGGTTGCAGCTGGGTTGCCCGCTGTTGATGGCAGGGTGATTGAGACACACTTTAACCCATGCTGCTCACAAAGCAGTTTGGTGACCTTATCATAGCAAGTGGGTTTATGCCAGGCGCCAGGTATGAAGACTAGTGTTGGAAGATCAGGCATCTTAGAGTATGACTAATACTGACAGATGACATGTGGTGGTCAATTTCCTTGGATACAGCGCAGAATGCAGCCAAGGGACAGAGAGAAAAATGCTATTAACAGGGAGGATCCCTGTGTCAGCACGTGACGTACTGACTCACTCGGTCTTATCATCTTATGCTGAGTTCCGAGCCCGAGCTCCCCACTGGGTTTTAACTTTTAATACTATGAAGTCTTCATCTGCCTGCTCCTAGTGAAGGATCTTGGTACTAAAACATTCGACAGTGAGACTGGCAATAATGTGACATCTGATTATGTGCATTGATATAGTATGGTTCATAGTGTCCTGTGTGTGGCAGAGCAGCCAAGAGGTCTGTTCCAGTGGTGGTATTCGCCTGTTCTACCCGAGCAACCATGAATCATGAGGCCCGATTCGGCAACTCTCGTACTCGGCTGCTCTACCCCCATCATATTAACAACACTGCCTGATTTGGCATCTCTCGTACTCGACTATCTTGCAGCTCCCGCCCCATTACAATATAAATAACGTTGTAAAGCCTTTCCTTCCATAGTCCTGACTCCTGATCATAATGAATCATCACATTCCCTTCATTCTAGATTTTCTAAATTGTTTATCGAGACTCAGTTGGGCAGCCATGATCACCCACGCTTATGGAACCATTCTTGTGGCTGTGGCAATCCTCACCATTGCAGTGAATGCACAAGCCCGGCCCCGACGTCGATGTGCCTATGGTGATGACTGCTGGCCAGATGCTCAGGCTTGGAGTGACTTCAACACCACCGTTGGTGGACGATTGATTCGCTCTTTTCCATCTGCTGCCGTGTGCCATACTGAGAGGTATAATGCCAACCAATGCAACATAGCAAGGCAGAGTTGGCTAGATAGCTTCTGGCGAACGAACCAAACGGGAGCCTACTCCGCGACAGTATGGGAGATGGGAAACACCGGACAGTGTTTTATTGATACGCCGGTTAGCGCTTTATGCGACCAAGGGCTAGGTATACCTGAAAGAGAGCTCCAGGAACTTATTATCCTAAATCACTAATGATGTGATGCTCTACTTAGTGCCGTATTATTCCGTCCAGGCGGAAAGTGTGGACGATATCCAGAAGACTGTGAAATTTGCTAGCGAGAAGGATCTGTTTCTTGTAATCAAGAACACAGGACATGACCAGTAAAGCATGCTGCCTTGATTATCTATGCGACGCACGGCTAACAAACCTTACCACAGCCTCGGTCGATCAAGCAGTCAAGGTGCCCTTGGAATTTGGACTCACAATCTCAAGGGAATCGACTGGCACGAGTCGTTTGTCCCGCGGGGAGCACCAGCTGCTGTCAATGGTATAGCTGCGGTAACATTGCAGGCTGGAGAGCAATGGTTCGGTAGGTGAAATATTCCAATGCTTCTAATACACATAGGGCGAGATCTGAGGCTGACGGGAGAGCGAGTAGACGTATACCAAGCTGCAGCAAGACAGGGAGTATTAATAGTCGGAGGATCAGCGCGCACTGTAGGGGCGGCCGGAGGATATTTGCTTGGAGGAGGCCATTCGCCATTTGCACATCACTATGGCCTCGCTGCCGATAGTCAGTGACAGAAGCTCATTTTTCCAGTGAACGATTGACTAATAAGAGCAAAGATCTTTTGGAAATGAGCATTGTTTCAGCTGATGGACGACACCGAGTGATCAATGCCTACTCAGATCCCGAGTACTTCTGGGCTGTTCGCGGCGGCGGCGGAAGTGCCTGGGGGGTACGTGGATCTATGCTAATAACTCAAGGCGACTAATATATGATTTAGAGCTGACACATGTTAATACTTAGGTTGTTACGTCAGTGACTTACAAAACCCACCCAGTCCCACAGAACCTCACCATCGGATTCGTTCAACTGAACGCAACCGACAACTCCAGCTCAACCCGCCTCGTTTCCGAATCCCTGAAACTCCTCCCAGCCGTCACAGACGCAGGTTATACAGGATATGGCTCGTTTGCACAGGGCTTCCAAGCGATCTTCCTTCAGCCAAATGGCACCATCGAATCTTTTAACCAGACTTTCGCTTCCTTCTCCGATTTGACACAGCTTCCCGGCATATCTGGAGCAGTTGGAGCCTATTCTTCCACCTGGGATGAATATTTGAAAACCTTTCTGCGAGACCCTAATATAGGGACCAACATTCAAGACACATCACGACTGTTGACAGCGGACATAATCCGGGAAAAAGCTGACGATTTGGCGGAGTTCATCGTCGACAATGCTCAAGCGGCAGGATTCAATTTCAGTAAGTAGAGATTTAATCTGCAGCAGTTGGTTTTCATGCTTATTTGTTACTCTCTTGCAGTTGGCAAAGTCGACAACAAGGAACGCGACAACACTGCCATCCATGAGATATGGAAACACAGCCACGCGCTTCTGAGCATATCTGTAAATTGGTTGGATAATGCAACAGCTTGCGAGAAGGAAGAGAAGCGACACCAGATGGTGCAGTTGAGCGAGCGCTTTACCGAGATCGTTGGTCCAGATGGAGGGACATATGTGAATGAAGCCAGTCCGTGAGTAGTTCTTATACCTCTTCTTCCATTGTCTCCTCTTTCCTTTTCTGCTTCTTTTAAACATTGAAGGGAATTCGCCTCACATGAAGTCTTTAGGTACGAACCCCAATGGCAAAGTGTCTTCTGGGGAAACAAGTATAAGCGATTGCTCTCTATCAAGAAACGGGTGGATCCAACCCAGTTGTTCGTGTGCAATAGGTGTGTCGGGACAGACTTGGTATTGCAGCCATAGGCATGGGTTTACTTGTTGATTAAGGTCATGACACCGCAACCATCACGACCGAGGGCATACTCGTGGAACAATCATCTTGATGATTTGTACCTTACTCGCGCTTACTGTCTGTATCAAGGCACTAGTACAAAAATTCCGCTTGCTTTCTTGCCATTGATGAATATGCCAGGCGTAAGCCGGCTGCCTGCAGAGCATGAATCTCTACTGTCTGTACTCCGTATGCCACACTGGCTTATTCGACAGTCTCATTTGCTTGCACACAGGATCTGCAGAATTAAGTTTACGAAACATGTCCTAGAGTTCAAAGGCTGCTGCCAAGGGACTAATAATACGAGCCACAATCCTATCATTTGACTGTAATGGTGCGAGATGAGACCTGCCAAGCATGGATACGAGCGCTGCCCAACCGATAGGGAAATCGTCTTCTTGTCGGTCTGGTCACCTGGTGTTTCTATTTCTGAAATACACTTGATGCTCGCCCGACCTCCATTTAAAGATTTCTAGATCTTTGGAACAGCACGCAGGGAAGCAAGGTCGCAGAATACGCAGTGATGAGATCTTTCAGGAAAAAGCTAGTATACAACTTGATGGAAGAGTGCAGCAGGTTGATGGACGAGAATAAGTGGCACGAATCTCAAGAGAAACTGCGCCACGTGGTTCAGCTACTTGAGGAATCTCAGGGTCTCGACCACGAGGAGACACTATTTATGAAGACCAATCTTGCTTACGCCCTGCGCCAGCTTGATGAGTATCAAGAGGCAGAGCGTATGGATCAGCAAGTATATGCCGTTCGACTCCAAGTCTCCGGGCCCGATGGCATTGAGACGGCCAAATCTCTGAATAACCTCGCGCTGGACCTGAAAGGTCTCGGCCGATTCGATGAAGCACTGGATCTGGAAGAACGAGCATTAGACACTTTTTTGAGGATCAACGGGGAAAGCTCCCGAGAGACTCAGACCGGCATGAACAACTTGGCTAACAGTTTCCACCGACATGGACGCTTCCAAGACGCTGCCAGGCTGCATGCAAGAACCCTTGAGCTTCAGACCCGCACCCTTGGCAACGAGCATTTCGAGACAATCATCACAATGGATATGCTTGGGGTGGATTACCGGGAGCTCGGACAACTCGATAGAGCCCTTCATTATCAGGTCGAAGCCATGGAACTCTTCAAGGCCAATCTGGGGGAAGCCCATGCAACCACTATTCGATGCTCGACTAATCTGGCAACAACATACCAGAGGTTGGCCACAGCAGAGGGCAAAGCTAAAGCATTGGCTCTACTGGAGCGGGCCTTGGAGCTTTCGCGGCGGACCTGCGGCGAGAATAGTCCAGAGACGGTGCAGGTGACGAATAATCTCGCGGCAGCATACGCCAGAGCAGAGCGATTTTCTCAAGCTTTGCCTCTATTCCAATCGGCATATGCTCAGAATCGGAGGACACTTGGTCCTGATCACCCCAAAACTCTAGCCTCAGAAAGCAACCTGAACTACGTGATGGAGAAGATGGGCCTAACTCGGGCTACAGTCGTCAACACATGAGCATGCTAGTCTACTGGAATCACAGTATTAATTGATAAGGAGTTCACAAAGATCGATTTGAAGGACATTCTGAAATTTATCTTATACAAGCTGGATGGAAATTGGTTTCTAACTCTCTCTCTATACAAAATCCCAACACAATCCCAGGCATCCGTAACGAAAAGGGGTAGCACTCATCCCATGCATTCGTATAGTACATATTTGTTCTTCCATTTGCGTGCTAAGCCATCACCCGAGTCTCGCAGAAGCTAGCCTAATGGGATACACTGGCGTATCCTTTTAAATCTACATCCATCCGCTTGATAATAACTGTTTGGTTGAACACCGGCCTTGTTTAAATAAAAATATCATTTTGCGCACCTTTGATGAGCGATTATTATTAGCAAATTTGTTCTTATCGTGGCCTTGTAGTAGGTGGAGGCATACCATTTTCCCATCCCCAGGCCGTGTTATACATCGGTGTCTTGCCATTCGGGACTTGGACATTGTTTCCGGTTTGCTCTATTATTTCAAGTTACTTCTGGGCGACCGTTCAGGAGAATGACCACTCACGGTTGAAGGCAATCATTTGCTTAGCACCCTTAACGCACTTGCTGCTATCATCCGCACAATACACAGGGACTTGAGCAGCGGCGACTTTTCTGGAAGAGGTAGATCCGGTGACATTGCATTTGTAACCGGCCATATACCTGGTTCTCTTGTCAGTTACTGAACTGGAACTAGATGATGGATACTTACATGTTGGGCTGTCCACAACCGTTCGGGACCTATCGGGATTCCTGGGTCAATTAAGTAAAACCTGGCCGAATATTCATACACTTACCCAGAGCCAAGCACAGGTGCATCCACCAGGAGGACAAGCAGGAAGATCCTTGGGCACTTCATAGGTAGCGATCCGCTTCCACGGGGTGCTTTACACGATATTAGGAACCCAAGGAGCTATAGTGCAAAAGCCGGAGAAGGACTTACTGCTCCAGAACTGTGAATACAGCCAAGTTCTCCATCGTTACCGCAGCCAGGTCAGACTGATAGCTGATGGCAAACGCAGTGCCAGCGGCCATGGACTGGTTGTTGGTATGCAATGCTCCATCATCCTGAATGCAGTCCGGCGGGCTGCCAGGACCGGCCCAGTCTTCGGGGTGCTCTTTACCATCCGGCCATTCAGAGGTATACTTTCCATTGTATGAAAGCGTAGTCTGCGCGCGGTTGTGTGCAAGTTCCACTGTGAACTTCCCGCCAGCTGGGAGTTCCAGGATGTCGCCATCTGCTGGAGGTACCGCGTCGCAGCCGCGATCATGTTGGAACCACCAGTCTTCCTTGGTGAGATTGTACAGGGGACCCACGGCTGTGTTTGTATTCGCGTTGTCTGTCGAAGGGTCGGGACCTCCGAGGCAGTACATGCCTTTGACCCAAGCAACTGTGTGTGCTTGAGCAACAGCACTCAATGCTAGGAAGGCAACGGGGCGCAACATGATGAACGAGGTAGAAATCTTGAAAGACACGCAGGAGCGAGGAGCGTGGTTATTGTTGGAAGGATATCAAACTGAGAGCAGGTAGTGAACGCAAGTAGGGAAGTAGTGGTATTTATACAGAAAACACGAGACCACGACCGCGCATGCATCGTAATAACTCTGAATGAGAGCTTCCCATGTTATCCGGGGTACACTTACCATATTTCTTAGGTAGTATTAATCTTTGTTTCAGGTTCTCTACCAAGCGGCAATTGAAGTTACATCGGTAGAATATAGATGAAAAAGCTCCACAAATATGAAACCACCTAACCGGTACATGCCTGGAAGAAATATTCCAAATTGGGTCTGGCCAGCTGCAAGATTACGGCATACAAGGACCGATTGCACGGTGCAGTTAAAGCCTGCCTCAAAAGGATTACTGATCAAGGTGGGGCGTCCCCTGAATCTCAGGGCCCTTTTTTTTATGATACTCGACTTATACTCTCATAAGAGATTATGCTTGTTTTGAAGGATGCTTAGCGCTGACGACATCTGCACCGCGAGGAGCGCCTAGGGGTGAGACAATGAAGGTTCTTCGGGGATCATTGGACACTCGACTGGATGCTAACAGAATCTGACATGCATGTTGCATGTCGTCAACTTTGTCCTGAAGCTGAGGACTAAAGGGCGTGTTGGAACTTCAAGCACAGCTGGCACACCTGTTCGATTAGTGACAGGAGTTCAGCAACGATGTGATACTTGGTATTTATATCAGTATGATATGTTTGTACCGCGACAGTACAGATGCTAGTTATCATATAAGATCCTGAATTGGGTGTGATGGGCACCACACTAACATTGCCGACAATAGCCATGAGAGCCTCTTGTGGGCCATGCTGAACTACATGAATCCTTAAATCTCCCCAAGGTCTAAGAGGCAATTGAGTCATGGAGAGAGAGTTTACATGGGTCAACAATGCAGACTTTGTTTGGGCTACATATGACTTGACCTCAATTTCTTGAATGGCGCCGCTGTTACCATCGACCCCCATACTGTGTGGAAAGTTCCATCCTACCCTGCTGCAAAGCCACTTAGGGAGTTTTGGCCAAATGCTTGGGCTTCAACACAAAGAAGGCAAAACTATGCAAGAGGAACGCCTCGGTGACATTGCACCGTGTTGGAAATTGCATGATATGCACCTATTTCTAAGGGAGTCCACGGCCTATATTTGATTCCTGCAAATGTATCTAGCCAGCAAATATTTAAATGTGAGGTTTTCAAGGCTACACCACAAATTCCTTTACGCTTATACTATTCCAGTATCTTGCGACAGATGTTCCGGATTTCAAGGGCAACAGCATGGTTGCTTCTGTTTTTTTTCCAGGAAAATGGGACGCTAGATAGGTAACATAGAATCCCAAACTAAATGCTAGTTACTTATCTCACTAATAGTTAGGCTACTTCTGACAGCATGCTAGGGGTTTCGGCGCAGCATAAGTGATAGCACATATAGCATCATCAAAAAGGAGAAAACATAGAATTCAATATATCGTCAACGTCGAGACCTATTTGCTGCCACATAAAAGCTTCATAAGAACCTCATAATATCACTTTTAGATAACCAAGACTGCAAATCCAATATCACTCAAGAGATCAGCCAACACAAATGAGAATACCTGCAACCTGGATCAAGGTAAGAAAGTTATTATTAGTTTAAATACTGTTAGCATTCTGCAAGTAAACCAGAAAGTCCACAAGAAAATAGGAGCCTTACAAAAACACCTCTACAGACAATAACATGGTCCCTTCCGCCTGCACCAGCACAACCTGGACAGTGTGTTAGCTTTTGACATTGCAAATTTAGCAATGAAGTATGCGACTTACCCATAGCTGGGTTAGGAGGGCGGATACAATCAAAACCAATACTACGGGGGTCTTGGAGCACTATATGATCCCTACAGCAGGCAGCTTGCTGAGTAATTAGCTGCCTTTCCTCCAGGCCTTCCGCAGGGAGTGCAGAAGCCATGGGGGTCAGTGCAGCAAGAAGTAGAACAGTTTTGGGGTACATCAGATATCCAATCAAGGGGTTGAATTTGTTGGAAGACATCAAGTATTAAGGGTAATCTCTAAGATTCACACAATGATCTCCTATGGATGAACATGAAGGGTTACATCATACAAGTCATACCACCTGAGGCTGTAGATATACTGGAACATCATGCAACCCATAAACCGTAAACTCATTAAACTTTATGGTAGAGCTGGCTTTGCGTCACTCTAGTCACCTATACTCATAACATAGGGTCTAGGTTAGGAAAGACCAGTGATTATCTTAGTTCTTTCTTCTTATTTAATACACTTTTACAGTATTGCCTCTAACACACTTTCATCACATTTAGTATATTCTTTATTTGTTTACCTGTTGGAGGCGAAAGCATTATTAGTGAATTAATATAAACCTGGTTGATGATCAAGCCTCGCCTTCACTGCTTCAGAAGTTTAGGCCTTCAATGACCAAACTGATAGAGTTGTCTGAAATCCTGAGTTTGACAACATGATGTATGGAGTAGGCACTGATTCTACCTTGCTGTACTTTGGTTGCCTTCCTGATCTGGCATTTTGTCCATGGCCTTCCCTCCCACCCTTGGGGTAGGCTGGATGCTAAATTGGGGAAAAGGGGAAACAGGAGGAAATCGGAGGTTCTAAAATTATGGCTTATTTTGCGTACGATCGTGTCGCCAAACTGCCATCATGGGCACCAGCAGAAACGCTGCTCCTACAGTCATCCCTGCTCCACTGAAGATTTACAGTCCCATAAAGCCATTGTCTCCTCCGTGACCCTCGAGGACACCGGCGATAGGCGCTCTAATTAACACACCAAGACTGGTTGCAAACCATTGCATGCCCATGCGCGTCCCAATCACTGAAGGAGTAGGCGAGACTACCGGGTGGGCGATGACCAGCGGATTGGCGGAGATGAGGACGCCAGAGAAAATACCAAAGAGCACGCAGAAGACAACGAACGAGGCGACTGAGTGGATGCCAATCCAGCCAAAAAGGAGGACCGCCGAGGCAATCACGCTGGCTAGGAGGATGTGACTGGCGCCGATCCGGTATGTCAGCATAGAGGACCCGATGCGGCCAAAGGCGGAGCCGGCGTTGAGGATGGAGACCATGTAGAAACTGAGGTCAGTGGAAGTGTGGAGCGCGGTAGAGGCAAAGGCAGGGACGTAGAAGAGCGGAATGAAGTAGGCCATGAACATGAGGAAGTTGGCGATCCCGTAAGCGTTGAAACTCCATTCCTTCATGGCGTGCCAGTGGATGAGCTGCCGGGGAGGACCGCGGCGGGTCTTGGTAGTGACCATCAACAGCGGGACTGCGATGCACGAGCAGGCCAGCTGAATAAAGCCCAAGGTCCGTACAGTCCAGGGAAACCCGATCCGTGGTTGAAGACGGATGAAGATGATAGGAAAGAGTACTCCGCCTTGCGCAGATTGTTCAATCAGCTCAGCGGCTCCACTGATGATAAATCAGTCAAACATACCCACGCTCGCGCCTGAGGTGACCAGGCCAACCGCAATGCCACGTCGCGTTGTGAAGCGCGTTGAGACCAACGACAAGGCAGGGACGTAGATCAAGCCACTACCCAGCCCACAACAGAGTCCTTGAGAAAGAAAAACTTGACAGTACTGAGTGGACAGACTCAGCATCATGAGCCCGAAGGTGGTAAGGAAACAGCCGGAAATCATCAGATGGTGAAGGTATCCCCGATCGAAAAGGGGACCGGCGATGACGCCGGTAGAGATAAGGAAAAAGGCATTGACAGTGCCTACCCAGCCGATGCGTGAGGGAGAGCTGGTGTGCAGCAGATCGGATTGGTAGTAGCTCTGGAAGGCACCAAAGGCTGTGGAAAACCCCCAGGTGGTAAAAAAGAGAAGAAACGAGGCAAAGACGCCTGACCAGGCCGCCAATCCACCATTGGGGGGAGCTGGAGCTGATGCCAGAGCTGGAGATTCCTCGGACTAAGGCTGGTCGGGCTGCTTAGTCTCCATGGCGAGGAGGTGTGGGGATGAAAGCGAAGATAATATGGGCATCAAATCTGTATTAGGGCGGAGATCTGGCCAATATGCAAGTCAGAAACATGAAGGAAATGGCATATAAAGAGGAAGGGAAACCCATTTGTTCCATTTTTATCCTCATCTTCGTCCTGATCTGTAGAAAGTCACCGGAGAAAAAACAAAATAAAGCACAAAAGAACATCTGATTTGTCATCACGCCGCAGACCCTTGTCAATGACTCAATGCTGCCGTCTGCTAAGGCCTAATACTTTCGAAAACACCGAGGTTGAATGCTATGCAGGTCTCTGATTCCACATTTCACTCGCAAGCCACACGCACCTGGCTCTCAAGGGCCCGACAAGCCGCTACCTGGTCCTCTCGGCATCGTCTGTACTGGATGGGGTCCTCTGCCAAGCACATCACCACATACACCCACCTGCATTGCTCCATTGCCCCTCACGCCCGAATCCCGTTGATTGAGACCGAGGTCCCGATCCTAGTGAGCAGCTATGCCCGCCAGCTTCGAGTGATCAGGGCTGCCCTGGATGTCGTACTCGAGACCCTGGCAGAGTACGGAAACCGTCGCTCGTCATGTCCTGCGGTGAATGTGTTGGCGAACCGGAGATATATCCGGAGCAGAAGGAACATGGTCATCTATGTGGACATGCCGTCGCAAGATGTGGAAGTTTGTGGAATTTTGGCGGGTGATAACGTTATTTCCACCCCAAAAGAGCACCAAGACCGTCCTTGTTATACTAATTCCCTGCCGCAGGGTATGCTAGTGATGGCGCCGATTTCTGCAATGCACGGACGGCCGGGGACAACTGATCTAGATCATTTCAATGCAGGTATGGCTCTCATGTTCTAAAAGATGATCAATTAAGAATCTAGTAGCTTGCCCTGGTGCTGTATGTGATCAATCATCCGGCCGCGCCAAACTGCAACAACTGTGCAGTAGGCGACAATATCAACCTCGAACATGACGCCCCGAATCCCGGCCCCTATTCCGTGAGCCGAGAGAAGACGCTCCACAGGCGGCCTTACCGCGCGGCCTACCGTTGATGGCCAATCGTCATTGAAGGGACAATTCTCCGAGTTTTGTATTGTTGTTGCTCTTACATGTACTCATCTAATTGACATTCTTCAAGCTCTGACACTACATTCGGTTTTGAAGACGGGTAAGCAGACTTCAGCGTATCGCCATTCTCGACCTATCTATAGCCTCCCTTTGGACGATTCTATTGGAACCCGGCGAGTATGCCTGTAATGCCACAAAGGGTCGGTCAGGTCGGAGCGGATCGCGTAGTTTTCTTCCGCATCCTCCAAGACCGCCAAATCAAGCGTCGCCACGCCCATTCCTTCGGCGGCGGTACCTAAACGAACGAGGGGACCTGCGTACGGAATGTTGATCTGGGAGAGGCCGCAGTAGTTTCTCCCCGGAGGCCCGCCTGCATTGGCAAAGACGACAGCGCAGGTATTCTCAAACGTTCGCGCAGTCAGAATGCTATCGAGGAACAAGGATGGTGCAGAAGGATTCTGGCGATGGCCTGCCTCAGACGCGCCGCTGCGAGTCCACAGCGTCGGCACAATGATGATCTTCGCTCCCTGGGATACCAGTTCTCTCCAGGCTTCGGGGAAGGCTAGGTCCCAGCATACCAGCAAGCCCACAGGACCCAAGGGGGTTGAGATGACTCGGTGTGGACTGTCCCCGGACGACCGAAGGTACGCTCGTTCGGTGGGGCCCCAGAGATTCTTTTTTACATAGGAGCCTAGAACCTCACCGGTGTTGGAAATGAAAAAGGTCACATTTTCTAGGTTCGGTGTTGGCTTGTCAATGACAGCTGTTTCTGCTGTAGCTGTAGAGGAGGCAGATACAGGTCGAACTATTGATCCGGGTACGATGCATATGTTACACTCTTTGGCGAGGGCCTGATAACGATGCAGATAGGTCTCCCAGTCATCGCACAGGGGAGCAAAGCGAGGATCAGTGGGGATCCAGTTGGTCAGATGGAATTCAGGCAGTACTGCCAAATGACAATCCTGCGCAGCAGCCTCACGAATGAATTTCACAGCCCGGGCGAAGTTATCGGCGGGTTTGAGGGGCTAGAAGACGAGTGTATTAGAAACATGTACTCCATCCAAGCTTGACACAGATTGTCAGGACTTTTCTTCCTTCCTCTGCTTTCCATCGATGGTATAGAGTAGGAAGATACAACGGATATAAGCTTACCTTGACATAGAGCTGGATGACGGCGATCTTGCAGAATGGCGGCATGATTATGAGGATAAGACGGTGGAGTGGAATAATCGAGAGGCATCGCAGTCTCAAGCGCAGGACGCTATCATCTTATTGTTTTTGGACGCTTGACCATTGGTTGGCAAGGTAAAGCCATGGTGATTATGATTAATATTAGCTCGGTACCTTTCTACATCTCGGCGTGAATCGCGAATCAAGTACTCGGAGACGCCGAGGGCCCGAGACTGAGTCACTGAGACTACCTCGGTTGACCTGCTACAGCAGAGTCAGACTATTATTATAGACACTGGCGGGGAGGCATCCGAATGGTAGATCTTCGCACGCTAAGGCCGGTATGACAGCGTTGAAAATCATTGAACTGGAAGGGAAGAGACCCTGGCCTGGTGGAGCTGTCCGTGTCAAAGTCATGTCAATTCAAGAAAAAGTACCATTCTTGCAGTCTCAATCGGCCTTCGCTGACAAATGACCACACCCCTGCATAATCAAATGTGTGAGAAAGAAAGCCGACGCGTCTATCACATAATCCGGGGCCCCGGCCAAGCCCTAACATGCCCCTAAGATCAGACTACATGGGATCTCCTGTGACAGTACACGGTGGGTCAGGATAATAGTGTCAGGACGTTGACTTGTCCGTATGGGTGGTGCCAAGAATAGTGATTATTATGAGCTGTCTGAGTGTTATGGGTCAGTTATGGTTTATATAATGCCTTGTCATTGGGATTCGTGATGTGCAGAGGGGCGGGTGTGTGCTTGAAAGTTGAAACACTCTACCTGGTCAATCCACTTACCATAGATTACCCTATCCCAAGCATGAAAGTATAACAGACGGTGTCTAATTTTGAGTTATGTATATCTATCTAAAGCATGTTCTTCACATCTTTGCATAAAACAATGGATCTTCCTCATGATCTTCCGGGGTTTATTCGGTGATAAGTTAACTCCGAGATAAATCCATCATCCCAAATTTCAAAGGAAACAAAACTGTACTCTTATTGTTCCCTTCTCTAGGCAGTCGTTCATCATGACTTATACAATCAGTCAAGTCCGGGACTGGAATGCGTCGTTGAGATCCCGACGTTCAAAGCTGGTGGCCCTATTTGTAGGAGGGACAAGCGGTATTGGAAAGCACGCCGCGATAAAACTCGCCAATGCCGTCGACCAGCCAACGATCTATCTAGTCGGCCGCAATGAAGAGGCCGGTGCTCGGATTGTGGAGGAATTGAAGGCAGGAAACCCGAATGGCTCGTACTGCTTCATGCCCACCGATGCATCCCGGCTACCCGACGTGGATGCGCTATGTCAGAAGCTGCAGACCCGCGAGAAATCATTGGATCTACTCTTTCTCTCCGCTGGCGCTATTGCCTTTAGTAAACAAGGTCAGCACATCGCGGCAGTCTTCCCGAGTATAAGACTAACGGATTTGGACCATCAGAGACCGAGGCGGGAATCGACGTGAATCACATACTCCGTTACTACAGTCGCATGCGTTTCGTCCACAACTTAGTGCCATTATTGGAAGCTGCCGAAGAGCCACGGGTAATCAGTGTTCTGGCTGGTGGAAAAGAAGTCACCATTGAGGAAGACAATTTGGATCTCAGAAAAAGATTCAGTCTTTCTGCAAGTAACGGCTACCCGGCTACGATGACATCTTTGGCCTTTGAGGTGTTGGCATCACAGCACCCGTCGATAAGCTTCATTCACGAGTTTCCCGGCATCGTGGCGACCCCTATCCTGAAGAAGAGTTTGGGAGGTGTCTTGGGAACCATTTTATCACTCTTGATCAGGCCAATCTCCATCTCAGAGGAAGAAAGTGGGGAATGGCATGTCTTTCTCTCTACTTCTCCGAGCTTCCCTGCTAAAGGCTCGGCGAGTGCGGATGTTGCTGCAGAGCAAGATATCAAGATTACACAGGCATCTACTGGAGAAGCAGGCGGAGGGGTCTATATTCTCAACTATAACGGTCAGGACGTGACCAACAAAACACTGATGACTCAACTCCGAGAGAGAGGCTTCCCGGATATTGTCTGGAAACATACGCTGGATACGTTTGATCGCATTCTTGCTTAGAGGTCAGCAGACGAAACACAAATTCTGGTCAAAATGGGGTTCTCCAAGAAAAGCTAAGAAAAAGACACGCCTAGGAAAGAAAAGCTTGGGGGCGTGGGTTTCTCACTCATAGGAAGCCCGTTTCTGTGTATTTCACGAAAGCAGTGGGTGAGCATTACAAGACACTCTAAGACAAAAAAGTTGAAACAGCCATTGCTACTCAGGATGTCAACCAATCCGGAGTCGAACAGGCTATGAAGAGCGAAACGGGTGGTCAGTCACCATGAGAGTGTCAGACTCCCAAGTATTGACCATTGAGGCGAACCGAAGTCGTACCACTTGATCCCTAGGTGACTTCTTTCCTAAAGGTCAATGTTCAATTCTAGCTTCAGATATGTACAGAAATCCGATGCAACTCCGCCATGTCATTAGTTCTACCATTTTACTCCTCTTCAATGGCGTGAATAGCTGCTACTTCTAACTTTCTAGGCCCATCTTTTAGTCCGGTACAAGTACTCTGTGCCGGGCTCTGCTGTGTCCACTAACACTGCATGAGTTGCCAACCAGAGGCCCCGAGGAGACAACCCACCCGCTTGAGCTTCCCTGAGATTAGGTCATATATACTTCGATCAGATTCTTAGACGATGTGGGTGAGGTCATTAAATGTCCTCCGTGGGAAAGAAGCATGAAGCGTGGAGTAGTTGCCTTGATTAATGAAAGGTAGCGAGCTTTTCTCGTACCTTCAGCTTCGTTTTGCCAGGCTGGAGATCAGGGCGCCACTTGACACGTTTCTCGAACACAATGCACACATCCGAGCCTCCAAACTGGAAATAGGAGATATTGTCACCTTTCTTTACATGATCACCAACATTAACCGTCAACTTGACGGACGAGACCTGCGCCATGCCAATCGGGAGTACCGCGACTTTACCATAGTTCTGGGTCTGGATGGCAATGACGCCCCGGGTCTGACACCACTGGAATCCGGCCTCATCTGGGGCTTCAATGTCATAGAACTGACCCTGGTCCTGCGTCCGACGGTGCTCGGGATCGGCCCAGTGACGGACCAGACCCCTGGATCTTCCGATGCCACCACCCTCTTTCCTCGCTACCTGAAGGTAAACCTGATCTCGAATGTTTCTCGCCTCGATCACCTCTCCGCTGACAGGAGCGTGTTGGCGATGGTAGTCGGCGGGTGCGAGGAAGGCATGCATAAAACTCCCGTTCTTGTAATCGATTCCCGAATCTCGGAGGAGGGTTTCGACCGGCCAATCTACCCCTTTCATATTGACACTCGTCTTCAGGTGGATTCTACCGTCGTTGATGTCCCAGTAGCCATCGAACTTCGAGTCAGCAACATGCACAATGACATTATCATCATTCGGCTGAGCCACTGGGCGAGACACGCTGATATCCTTCCACTCCCGTCCGAACCAGTGATTGAAAGACTTCCAGCCATTCTCGGGCTCTTCCCACTGATCCGCTTCTTTGTTATACTTTGAATTCCGATAGAAGGAGTAAAGAGAGCCCGCCGATTCTTCACTATCCAACCACCTGCCCTGCTCGCGGGCAAACGTGACCAGCCAATATGACAGCCACTTGAGATCAGTATCGGCCGTCTCGGGCGCGATTGCAGTCTGATATTGCTTCAGGACAGGCTGATCCAGCACCCAGTAGAAGACTAGGATCTTATTGAGAACCTCGTCCCCGGTACTGGAGACTTTGGGAGCCCAGCGAACAAAGTGATCCACGAACTTGATGTAGTCTTCTAGCGTGTAGATCTTTTCCTGGTCCATCTCACTTTGACCGCCATTTTCCGGCTTGCGTGCATTTTCTACGGCCGCGGTGAACTCGGCAAATCGTGAGTTGGACCGACAGATGAAGTCGACTAGGTCACGGACGACCGCTGACTTGGGCTCGTACGAGATGGGCGACATGACGGATCATTGCATAGGTAGTCTGGCTGTTATGTATTTGAACGTATCGAAGCTGAGGATGGTCAACGCCTCCGGAAATGCCTCTTGAATGGCGGGCAACTGACGTCAATTGTCGTCATTTCGTCATTTCGTCATTGCCATATTCCAATAATCTTATATACAATAAGGTGTATAGATCCCATGGCACGAGGAGCCTGCTGCAAACGCAAAAAGGATGCCAACCGCCGTTCCGTCAAGTGCAATGGTCCCTTGTCGGCTATCAACTTGTCAACGGGCCGTTGCCGATGGTGAACAACGTGGACTTGGTTGCGAGAATATCATGTGTGTAACAGAAATCAGACAGACCCTCTCCTGGAGTCGCTGGTACAATATTTCTAGAAACAATTCGGTAAAATTTTGAAGGCCGTTTTCTGAATACACCCGGAATACATGCTGGAATGAGCATGGAACCGTCAGGGGAATCCGTCTCCTCGGTATCCGTCTCCTACCACTGACGTTGTCATCGCAGCTGGTTGATGATCGACTGTTAAAGAACTGTCCGTCTCAAGAGTACCACACCCACTAACTTCCCCATATTCCTACAGAGTAGAGTAGGAGATGCCAGAGCAATCAGGCGCCTGAAACACATGTCAAGTGTCAACTTTCAACCTCATGGAAGTCTTATACATCTTGTCACTTTCTGATGCTGCTACGCAGGGAGCACATTTCTAGTTGGATTCTTCCAATGGACTTCAATTCCCTTGGTCCCTGTAGACCGGTATGCTGGCCTATAGGAAGATTGCTTTAGCGCGCGGCTTGTCAATATCACTCAGTTCCTACCTAGGAGGTTAGGCGCTTCAGTATGAATGATGACTTGCTTACCCTGCTGGAAGCTATCCCGTCATGCATATAGGGAAACAACACGGGCGCTTATTCAGTATGGTAGTCCCATGTTTTTGTTCGAGACCGACATATAAAGTGAGGCATTCTCTCACCAAGGCAGCAAGATGTCTTCTGCCAGACCGAAGAAAAGCCTGGAATCCGAAACACGATTTCATGTATCTGTCTTACCCTTTACGTTGACTAAGGAGCCGAACTAATGATATACACAGAAGAATAGCTATGGCATACGAGCTCTCTATCGAAATAGAGGGGTATGGAGAAGACCCCAAGCACCGATCTCATTGGGGATTTGTCATCCATAGACCATCACTGCTTTTCGGCGACCTACTCCATGTCAAGGTGATTGACCTTGATCGACTTTGGTATGAGTATGAAGCACGAATGGGCACTCCGCTGGTCACCCTGCAGGCTGTCGGGATGGTCAAAATTGGGGATCTCAGTGAACAGCAGCGTCAAGAGGTCATTAAGGTTATCAGTTCTGAGCCTCCGCCAAGGGATGGAAAGAGGAGGTGTCAAGATTGGGTTTTTGACACCTTGCTATCACTTGAGGTGAACGAGCTTGTCCCATCCGGCACATGCCATTTCTGGAAAGAAATGGTCGGACAGCCAGCAAGGGCTGTTCGGGCGGCTACTGGGGCCAAATGGATCAGTTTCGAAGACTGAACTCCGCATGTATCTCAAGTTAAATTCCAGTATAGTCGACCATGGATTGATTCACCTCGATTGCTGGGTTGGCCAATAATAGTCACCAAGTCCCGAATACAGACTGTTATAATAGTAAATATGTGTATGCGTCGATGTTGGCGAAAAATTTAGCACTATCGAGTCTCCAGGTTTTATCTATTGTCATCGGGGCGAAGTGTTTACACTCACTGCCTTATACAAGCGCGTTGCCGCGCTTCTGGCAATGGGTCACATTGATATATATCGGCATGCCACTGGTATGTGCCGGTCCGCCGGACTAGTTCTGTCTCATAGTATGTCTTATGAATTTGCTCTGGATTGCGCAGCCTATTTACCATATAGACACTTCCATGATTGCCATTCAGATTTCAGAGACAGCGGCAGCTGAGACATAGGTACTGTCATTATTATCCTTGGTTATGTCTTAGACATCTTGTATGTGCTGATGCTGCGAGACGGGGAGCACCGTTTATCCCTCTTGAGCAGGGGTATATATATCTCGGACTTGTCGCTCTGATTATTGCTTTTCACATCCTTCAATTCTCCCATTGACCTCAAATTCCTACCCTATTATCTCAAGCACTCAAGCAGCTACATCACCTTCTTCATTGCCCTGCTGCATTGAAATCCAATTTCGCAAGTTCGACCGAATTGAGAGCGTGGCAATTTGCTAACATGAATCAGGACGACTACAGAGAAGAGGTCCAGAAGAAGACCTCCGGTCTCAGGCTGGGATCTTCCAAGGACGAGGTTCGTGACGTTTGGCAGCAAGTTGTCGAATACCTCTTTCCCAAGCAAACCGCTGACTGCCCTCGGGAAGGATTCGTTCACAAATACTTCAACTACGAGAGCGAATTCCCTCACATTGGCATTGTCAATCCTCGAGGTGACCATTCGTACTTGCCTGTATTCCATGTCTACTGTCAGTCTCTGCCGACCGCTGAAGCGGAAAACGTCGTACCAGGTGCTAGAACTCCTTGGCGAGCTTTGGAAGATGCGGTGAAATATGAGCTGACCGGGATCATGTCACTCATCAAAGAGTGCAGGCCGAATCTCAACGCGATCATCGTCGCCGGCCCATTGGTACGCTTCTGCGGCGTGAACAAAAAAGGCGAATTCTGGGATCTTGGCTTTGATGCCGAGGAGGGCGCATGGAATATCCACGATGATTTCGATGCCATTCTCGAAGGCTTGGTGATGATTCGTTCCAAAATCGATCCGGCGTGCTTTGTTCCATTTGGTGCCTCAAGAGTCATCAAGGAGGAACCTGTTGAAGGACGGTGACAATAAGAGTGGTACGTGAATGTCTTTGATCCTATCCTTTTGTTCCATCGCTGTTATGGTTCTGATGATGGTCTTGCGTCCGACTCTACAATGTGGTATGGTAGCTGTTTGAGAGTTAGGTGTTGCTACTGAATTTATGTTAGTTTGTTCTTCCAGTCGCTCTTACAGTCGCGAATTCTTTATATTTCTACTATCCATCCTAAGTTGTAGATTCTGATGGACTGTAACCAAAGGTACTACATTACTTTCCGGTGTGAAGGATAATCGAGAAGGCCACGCACGAAAGATCCGTAAACATGATAATTGAAAGACGGGTCCTTGAAGGAGTAGCATCAAATAATTTACCAAGGCATCTTGAACTTTGCAACATTCTCATTCTCGAAGTATGTGGTCTAATAAAGTGTCGCACTTCTCTTTGTTCTCTTCTGCAGCATCCCCTACTCGAAACAATGCCACCTACAGTCACCAAGAAAGACAACGATGAGAATCGAACAATGCTCTTTGGACACGGTTTATTGTCTCAGACATTTTACATGTCTTGTATGTTGTTGGTGAAGTCGTAGAACTGCACTGAGAAGGTGTATAAATACACCATCATGTCTGCTGCTGGACTTCTCACTCTCAATACCCAACTCCTCTTCCATCTGCTACTACCCACCATACAATTCACATTTGATACAAGACGATCATGACCACGGTAAGTTCATTCGCAATACCCAAGATCGAAGCCATGCTAACTGAATTCCAGGACCTGTACGGCCCGAGAGCATGGGAGCAGATATCCTATCTGTACCCGCAGTCAAACCAGGAGCACGTTCGGGAGGTGTGGAACGTGATCCTCGAACCCATCTTCCATCTTGTTGCGCCTGGTGGTAAGTCCTTTATTGTCGAGGACGAGGACGACGAGGGCAGATTCCCGCAGATTTCCGTCTCTAGTTTTGGAAGCTCCGCACTCTTCAAGGTCTACTGCGTCGGATATGCTGACCCCGACGCGGAGTTGTGGAAGGTCTTGGAAGACGCCGTTCAGCTCGACCTGCTCGAGGCGACAGACGTCTTTGAGGGACAGCCTCGGGCAAGCCTTTGGGCAGCCATAGCAATTGGCCCCTTGGTACGTTTCTACAGACTGGACGAGGAGGATTATTTCTGCTATGTTGAATTTCGCGATAGAGACGGGTATAACGTTCACCAGGATTTCAATGTCATCGTTGACCATCTGCTCCACATTCGGGAGACTATGGCGTGAAGGATTGGATGTTTCAGTTTATTGTTAGTTGTCTTTCATTGTTTGTATCCAATGCGAAAACGAATCACAGAATATTCATGGCGTAACTAGCTAGATATCTCTTGGTGTACTGTATGTACTGTAGACGTGGCAGTCTTCGTTTCGACGCCATTCGCTGCGCTTGGCGGCCTGTCAAAGACGATAGCCATTTGTTCCAGCGTGTAGCACTTGGTTTCAGGATACAGGAACCACGCGGTGACCCCGAACGTCACCAGCACCGCGATGAAGACCAAGTAATACCTCCATGCAATAGCCTGCAGGGCAATCGGGTTGACGAAAATATTGAAACAAGCGGCACAGATAGAGGACATCCACGTCACGGCGAGACCTCGGGATCGAAGACGGAAAGGCCAGATTTCGCACGGATACCCCGTGAGCAATGGGGTTCTATGATCATGATTAGCACGGTGGGAAGAATGATCGGGATGGGAACTCACAGAGTACTGCTATAACTAGCAAAAAATATGAAGAGGAATGGTATGACCGCGGCGCCCGTGGCTGTACGATTAGTTGTTGCGAAAGAAGCCGATAGCGCTGTGACGAGGACGTAACTGGTGAGCATGATCATGGCCGATGAAAGGAACAGTGGACGTCGCCCGAACCCATCAATCATAAAGGCACCTGCGATGGCAAACAGGAGATTCCACATCTGAAGGCAGGCTGTTATTAGCAACTGATGTTCAACGCTGGTCACCCCGACTGATCTCAGAATAAGAGCTAGATAGAATGAGATGACACCATTGCCGACCCATTGGGTGAAGAACCCCAAACTGAGAGAGATGATCAGTCGATGGCGATTTCCTGGAGTCCGCAGCATCTCCATGTAGCTGGCGCTCTTCTGAGCCTCTTGCTCGGCTCGAATCGTCACCCAAATCTCGTGGAATTCGGCATCGACCAAGGATGACTGACGGCCTCCTGCATGATACCGCCTCATCATGGCGTACGCCTCGTCCTCGCGTCCCTGCGCTATGAGCCATCGAGGGCTCTCCGGGGCGAGAAGGAGTCCCGGCAAGGCAATGGCCGGGAGAAGACACTGCAGAAGCGATGGAAGGCGCCAGGCCCACGACGAGGAATAGGTTCGGACTCCAAAGGTAGCCCATGCAGAGATGCTACTCCCCAGATAGAATCCGGTCATAAACAGCCCGTTCATGACGCTCCGGTGGCTGGGATGCGCTATCTCGTTGATCAGGAGGGGAGACGCGGTTGCGAAAAGCGCAGACGACACGCCGACGAACAGACGGGACAGCAAGAAGGCTGTCGGGTTCGGAGCGGCGGTCTGCAGGACTGCTCCGAGGATCAAAAAGAAATACCCACTGAAGATTCCGGGCTTGCGGCCGAATCGGTTCGAGAGCCAGGCGGCAACAGGGGATGCCACCCCGGTACCTAACAGGAAGATAGCATTGAGCCATCCGAGTCTGGCGCCTGTCGGATGGTTCATGAACTGGTTCCACTGATCCAAGGCCAGCAGGCCATTCATGAGAGATCCGTCGTATCCATTGGCGGAAGAGAAGAGAACCAGGGAGATGATGATGTAGTTCAGGTACAATAGATGACCCTGACGGTACCATGGTGGATCCGTCGAGGGAGAAGCAATGGTTTCCCCAGCTGTCTTTTCACTGGGGGCGTCCGGGTCGGGACTTGCCATGCTGGTAATTTGCATTGCAGATCAAAATTAAATGAAGGTCTGATTGTTATTAACAATCGACTATCTACCTGCAGGAGTATTTATACCTTAGATATGGCAAAGATGAAGATCTTCGAATCGTATTCAAGTTCGTCCGCAAAATATGATATCAAACATCTGCCAGTGCCAAGCGTGGCAGTGCTGAATCCTTCTGAATCCTCCAATTCAGTAAGTGGCAATATATTTCAACGCCTATCACCGTGGAATACTTGCTAAATAAGTATAACATGATGAGTCCAGAATTGACTCGAGTATGGCTTTCGCGTTGGGGACATGTTGCCGATGTGAGGATGAAAAGGGGTAGAGATGAAGAGTCCAGCAGTGCCCGATACGAAGATTTGCTTTTGCTGACAAAAGCCTCAATCGCAGAACCAATTGAAGACAGGAACTTCAGCCACAGAAAGGGTCCAGACCAGCCATGTCTCAAAGGGGTAATCTAGGCGGAGAATACTGACTTTGTGGGGAAACAAAACAGAAAACCTGGGGAAGGGATGAGCAAGTCTCATTGGTTCGCTGCAGTCAGGGAAATAAATTCCGAGAGAGACTGCATGAGTTGTAGGCTGACTGCTTTTGAGAAGTACGGTAGACGTTGAGCACTCGGCAAACAGCAACTGCCGATCGCAGGTCCAGTTAGAACCTTTTGAGAGATTTCTTACCGTCCAATCCTAGGTCATGGATTGCAGACTTCTAACTCGTGACAGTAGGGTCTCACGGTGTCATAGTTCTAACATGTTTGCAATAGCTTCGGTGCCTTCCAGAGTGCTATATCCGCGAACGGATAATGAAATATTATGTTCTATTTCTTCATGTTTACTTCTCAAAATGCTAGTGTTTGGTGATCAACGGTACGGATATCCCGTGCCTATCCCATGCGGACACTATCTACTTCCGGAAAGGGACCGCAGAAGGGAGAGCAGTGGGAGTGTTCTTCCGAGCTTTGTGACTGATCAAGTGCTCAAACGACGGGGCATGCTCGACCCGAGGGGTGAAGGGTTCAAAGTCCCAGAGGTAGCCCAGGGTTCGTAGAATGGAGGCAGACGAGTACGACACAGTCTCGCCGTCAGCATTTCTACCCTTCTGCTCGACCTGTGCCTTGGCAACCCAGGGGGAAATCAGCAGAGTGGGGATGCGACCGCCCAGACGGTCAAAGGGGAAGGTATAGTCCTCGCCACTGGGGGTGCTGAGGGTAAAGGTCAGGTTATCCGGACGAGGAGCGAGAGGGGCAGGGACGTGGTCATGGAAGCCACCGCTCTCGTCAAAGGTCAGAATGAAGAGAGTCTCCTCCCACTGAGGACTGCCGCGCAAAGCATCATACACCTTCTTGATGAAAGCCTCGCCGTCGGAGATCAGGCCAGCGGGATGCATGGAGGTGGTGCCAACTCCGCAGCAAGAGGGGTTGAGGTACGCCAATTCAGGCAGTGCGCCGGCCGCAGCGTCGGTATAAAACTTGTCCAGGAGCTGGATCTTGTCTTGATTGTTGGTGGCATATGTCCAGTTGAAGTAGCCCGCATCGGGGCCGGTACCGCCGGCAGGGTCCCAGTAGTTGATCCAAGAGTGACCGGTCTCGGTCAACTGCTGGAAGATGGACCGCTGGGGGAACTGATGGTGGCTAAACCACGCGTCATTCAGACCGTGGCCGTAGGAGGTGCCAGAAACCAGAGCGGCACGGTTGGGGTCGGTGTTCTGCAGGAGTCAGACCCATCGTTCCAAAGGGTTTAGGGGCATGATATACTTACGCCGGGAATATCCGAGTGCCAATGGTTGAAGGTCAGGTAGTTTTGCACCAGAGAGGTCAGAACTGGAACCTGCTCTTCGGTGTAGTAGTTCATGACCTGAGCCGCGAGAGTGGTCTTGTTCACGTTGGCGCCATACCTGCGCACTTGCTCATGGACAAAGCCTTGGTTGTGGGGAACCAACTTGCCCTCGGCGATCAAAGTGTTGTCCGGGTTGAAGGTGCCATAGAACTCGATGTTGTTGCCATAGATGGCGTGGTCCGGGTCATTGGTGATGGAATCAAAGTCCTTGGCGGCAGAACAGGCAACACCCTCACTAGGGTCGGTGAGGTTGTAGGGGTTGCAGTAGGGGCCGGTGTTGACCGGGTTCTCGAGGCCCCTGAGCTTCTGACCACCCAGGAGGTTGTCAAAGGAGCGGTTCTCCATCACCAGGATGACCACATTCTTGATCTTAGACTTGAGATTCCGGATGGACGGCTGCGAGTGCGCACTGGCTGGGTGTGCAGGAATGGCCGAGGCGGCGGCCGCGAAGGCCAGGAGACCAACAAGAGTACTGGGATGCATCCTGGAAGGCGGATCAAAAGGTGTTGCTTTGAAAACATCCTGTGGTCGGTCGAACGGTCCAGGAAGGCCATTTTATACCAGACCCTCGTATTCCTCACCATCATGCATACCCTCTCCCACGTGCTCTGAAGGCGCGCATTGAGTTGTATCTTCCTCCAAGCAAAAGGATAGCATGGTTGGAGTCTTGCCTTGGCAAGATGTTCAGATACAAGATCTCAATGGGGGTTGCGGCGGAAAGAGCCGATGCATCGTCTCCAATAAGATGGATCTGCAGAAGCACGAGGATGAAGAGGATGCTAGTCTACATCATCTATCGCTTGGCGTGCAGGCGGGGAAGTCATGCAAGGGCTTGGTCGAGATCGTGCTATCGTGCTCGAATGAAGCTGTGACAAATTGCTTGGCATGGATAATTTCCTGCACAAAGCGTGGGCCAAGCAGCCAATGTCCATGACAAGATTCGTCAAGCACGAAGCTATCGCCAACTGATTCGACGCGCCAATGTTTGCCAAGGCCGGGTTCATTTTGTGCCCCTCACTAGACTCCAATAAGTCCAATTAGACTCCAATTAGACTCCAATTAGACTCCAGTTGGCGGCCAGGAACACGAGAGATAGTCTTCCCGTGCTGCTTCTCTATGCAATCATTGGAAGATGGCACTCTGTTGCAAGAATGTCCCGGATACTGATAATGCAACCTCACTAGTTGACAATGCTACTCGACGCAAACCTCATTTCCCGTACAGGTTTCTAGAAGACGACTGTCGAAGAACATATGAAGAATCGAGTCAATGGCCGAGTCTCAAAGGAAACAGTTGCCATCCCGTGGTTCATAGTGTTTTTTGAGCTTCAGGGAAATCAACAGTGGTACGACGATTATTCTTCACGTTCCATTGGCTTAACGTGAAGGTATTAAACCTACGTACTAATGTTAAATATATCAGTGCAGACAGATGTAACGCTGGGAAATATTTCCGGGAACCATTGAGCTGGACAGTCTACGGCCTCACTGCACGTCCCATTCTACTAGTTTTCGGGAATTTTATGATTGGCAGCATCAACTTCCGCGTGCCAACGGTACCTGGACGGAGAATCATCCTCCGGGGGCCGGGGCCCTGTCTGCCCTGGCTTGCATACGGATTCCCCCGATACGCTCCCCTGCCGACAGCATAAACCTCCCAGAATAGTCCGCGTAGATGTAGTTCGAGGATCAACAGGTCGATGATGTCCTTGAAAGATCCTGGCTCGAAGCGTAGTCTTGGCTATTGTCAACTGTAGAACTCAGCGGGTTGAATCCGTCGACATCACCTTCTCTGCCCCAGCGTTCCATCCTCCGCTACTTGAGCCGGCCTTGTCTTGGTCCATTTTGCGACCTCGGCTGTTGATTTGGACCAGCCCTCGACGGCGGAGCTACAGGGCTAGTTAGCACGTTTCCGGTTTGATGGAATGGAAGCCCACCCAATTGCATTGCTTGCTCTCTACATGCCGTAGTTCTTCGTCGTCGCCGAACGTGTCCAGTTTGATTCCCGTCCACCCACCAAACAGCGCCAATGCCCATCGATCGAGCCCAGACTGCGATAGTACTCGAATTTCCCCGTGCCTGCTCCTCTGTACCTCCCAAGACCTGGCATAAAGTGCCAAGAACTTGATGCTCTTGGGATCGCGCCTCAGTTGTGCCGCCGCCATCTCACGTACCTCTGGAATATTCTTCGCAACCACTGCAGGACTGTGTCCGGCCACAAAAATCGCGTCCGCATGTTGTGTGGCAAATTCTGTCCTGCTTTGGAGGTGCTGTCTATACCTTTGTCGGCGGCATTAAGCAACGTAAGCCGCTCGACTATACAAGGTCAACGGCGTCTGAGATTGAGATGCAGGTTCTGACCGACTGTTTGCACAATGCCATCATACTCATCATCGCATGTTATTTTTCAATCGAAGCCTCTACGTTCAACGAGGTTGGCTCCATCGGCGACCTGTACGAGCTGGCCAAGTTGGCTTCCCAGCGTCATCCAGTTTCTGGAAATCATGCTGCCACTTACCAGCCGATGCCCTCTAAGGCGTGCGTCATCGTCATCTTGCAAGAAGGGTCGAAGCCGATTCTGGACGATATCTAGGGCATCTTCTTCCGCATTCTGCACACAGTTAGGACTACTGTAGTTCATGTGTCACTTGTTTCTATAGTTGTACAAATCAGCAGGACGTGAAAGGACACCAATTTAAGAACCGCAGGGACATTTATATGAATATCTAAGCCTACCGAAAGATATCTATATGGAATTGTACTGAATCTCACACTATATACAAGAAGAGGTCAGATACTTTGCGCCCAGGAGGCCTGCATCAGATACTCTCTCCACATAGGCGAACTGCGCTCCTTTCCTGTCAAGAACATCCAGGAATTGGTCCTGGTAAGCTTGATTGTTGAGGATGCTTCCAGAAAGAATCAGACCGGTATGCTCTATAGGGACGTATCCAGCACAACGAGGTTCTAGCAGACGTCCCACAGTTCGACTTGCCAAATAGTCAATTTGTCGATCGATAATGGCCGTGGCCGTGTCGTCCTGTCCTTTCATGCTGAGCACAACCTCGGCAACACCTGCAATCCGAGTCTTGATCGTCTGTTTGTGCTGTTGAACCAGAATTTCACTGACGAGATCAATCTGCTTTGGACCGCATGTGGCACATCCGAGCCGTTTAAGAACCGCCTGCTCCAGAGCTCCCAGTGGCTCACTGCGTATTCCGAGTCTCATGTCTTCGAGACCCGCCAAGGTGTATTTGATCGCCTCCAGCCCGATGGCATATCCACCCCCTTCATCGCCTAAGATGTGTCCCCAGCCGCCGGATCGAGCTACTCGGGAGTACTCGTTGCCGTTGTCGCTTTGGTTGTATCGCATGGCGACGCTTCCTGTGCCAGCAATGACGACGACTGCAGATGAACTGTCTCCGTGGGAACTGGCAGCGGCCATCAGCAGATCCACGTCGTTTGTTAGTCGGATCTCCTTCTCCGTCAATCCAAAGCGATCGCAGAGCTTTGGTAGGAGGGTCTCTCGGAAGTTTTTCCGGTCAATGCCCGCCAGACCAATCCAGACTGACTTGAAAAGTGACTGGAGATTGTGCTCTGATGAAGGAAGGGTCGACAAAGCGTCATTCGTAGCAACCATGAGTGTCTGAACTACCTCCTCCATGCCGTTGTCATCAGTTCTGTCGCCGTCAGCAGTGATTCGCAAGGGACAGGTAGAAGGCGTACAGATTACATGGACCCGTCGTCCCTCGCCCGACAACGGTGCCTTTCAGGTCCGCGATGACGGCGGCGCACTTGGTTCCTCCCCCGTCAATGCAGAGTACATACTGTCTGTTTGTAGCAGGCATCTGTACATTCCTGGCCAAAGATGTCTCTAAAGCCTTGGCGAGCACACCGCCAGCAGATGCCAGCCTCTCCTCGCAGTGTTCGGCCGGTTGTCCCGTTTCGGCCACGAGAAGAGCTAATTTCACCCTTCCTTTGCATCTTGCCATTAACGAGTCTAGATCCTCGTCTGTCATACTGTCACAACGAGCGCTCAGCCTTCGCAGAATATTGCGCGATCGCTGTTCCAGCTTCAGATTGGACGCCACAAGATCTACCATCTGATTCGGTCAACCTCATTCTTCCAGCTTGCCGCAACACATACCAGATTCCCATAAGTCTTGCCCGTCCGGATCATGGTGCCAGTGCTGAGCATATTCAGCACCATCTTAGTCGCCGTTCCCGCCTTCAACCGCGTGCTGCCCGTCACCACCTCCGGCCCTGGCAGCGGAGAAATGAGGAAATCGACTGTTCCCGATGTCCCCATTGCCGAGGGAGAAGCGCAGACCACACCGACGGTGAGGCAGCCCATCTTCTTCGCGAACGCCAAACATCCGAGGACATACGGCGTACGACCGGACGCAGCTATGCCGACGACGGTGTCCAGCTCTGGAATGAGCTTCAAAGCTTCCATATCGGCCTCACCAGCAGTGACGCTATCTTCGGCTCCTTCTTGTGCTCGTCGAATGGCAGCATCCCCGCCCGCAATCAACCCGACAAACTGCCATGGCGGAGCAGCAAACGTCGGAGGGATCTCGGACGCATCGAGGATCCCGAGTCTGATATATGATCAGTTAACATCCTTCCAAGGGCTTTTTTGATGGCACAAACCTTCCACTGGTCCCTGCACCCACGTAGATGACGCGTCCGCCGTCCCGCACGCGCGGAGTTAGCGCATCAATGGCAGCGGCGATTTCGGAGAGATATGGTGTCACACTCGGCGCGACACGGTGATCCTCTTCGTTGATCAAGCGGCACATCTCCAGGGTCGAGATCAGATCGATCTGCGCCGTCCGGGGATTGACGGCTTCGGTCTGAAGCTGCGATAGACTGGCTAGATCCATTGCCATGCGTATCCAAGAAAGTGTCTGACAAGTGAGATGAAGCCTGCAGTAGTTCTAGGGATTAAGATCGTATAGATCTTGTATATCCTCTTGGTTCCCACATGGTCGTGCGGGGTTGTGCCAGGGTTGCATCGCTCGGTTAACAGTGCCAATCTGGGGTTGCACGGAGCACGCGCCCCTTGGGGAGTCCTAGGGGCAGATATCTGTTCTGACCAGTAGTGGGCAGGCATGAACGGACTAAGCTTCGGCCAAGGGGGAGATAAGCAAGGGTTGATCACTAGCCACAAGGGACACGGACAACGGTCTCACACGGGCCTTGTCATGCGGAGATAAAAGCGACGGTCCTCCTCCTGTCTCTTTGACAATCGAATGACCAGACTGATCGACTGTCAATATGGGCCTCAACGAAATTCACCATGGTGACGCCGCCGTGGAGTCTGGCTTCGACTCCCCGCAGCGATCGCTTCCTTATCGGATCTACACGCACTCGTGGTTCCAGATCATCCTCATCAGCGTGATCTGTTTCTGTTGCCCGGGGGTAGGACTCCCTCCAGCTGCTAAAGTCTTCGCTAATCTTGCAGATGTACAATGCTCTCTCCGGCTTGGGAGGCTCCGGACAGGTCGACCCCACGGTTGCCGCCAACGCGACAACGGCCTTGCTGGCTGCGACAGCTATCACGGCTTTGCTCGTCGTTGGACCTATCTTCGGCCGTATCGGACCTCGAATGTGCTTGCTGATCGGAGGATGGACCTACCCCTTGTACTCGGGAGCTCTGCTCTGCTTCAACCGTATGGACATCATTCCCCTTCGTCATGTCATATACACTGACACTGGTAGATACCGCCAACGGAGCGTTTGTCATCGCCTCCGGTGCCATCCTCGGTATCGGAGCCGCCTTCCTCTGGGTGGCTCAAGGAGCGATCATGACGACGTACGTGCCTGAATCCCAAAAAGGCCGGGCCATCGCCGCGTTCTGGGTCATTTTCAACCTAGGCGGCGGCGTGGGCTCCCTCGCCAGCTTCGGGCTCAACTTCCACTCGCACAGCGGCACCGTCACGGACGGAACCTACATCGCGCTCTTGATCATCATGGCCATCGGCTGGCTGCTCGGTGTCCTGATCTGCCCACCGACTTCCGTCCGCGTGCAAGGACTGCCGCCCACACCCGAGAGCGAGAAGAACTGGCGCCGGACCGCCAAGTTGACGGCCAAGACCCTGTCCGACTGGCGCGTGCTCTGCATGATCCCCATGTTCTTCTGCGCCAACGTCTTCTACTCGTACCAGCAGAACATCGTCAACGGGATGACCTTCAACATCCGCTCGCGCTCCCTCAACGGCGCCCTGTACTGGATCGCCCAGATGCTGGGCGGTCTCATCATCGGTCTGATCCTGGACATGCCGGGCGTGAACCGCCAGAATCGCGCACGGGTAGGTTGGCTCTTCCTCTTCGGCACGGGCATGGCCATCTGGGGCGGGGGGTACGCGTTCCAGAAATGGTACGACGTGCGCCAGGCACGCGGCCTCAAGCAGGACATCGACTACACGCAGGCCTCGCTGTCGACTGGTCCGATTTTCCTGTATATCTTCTACGGGGCGTACGATGCCTTTTGGCAGGGCTTCTGCTACTGGCTTATGGGCGCGCGGTCGAATTCCCCCGCCGTAGCGGCCATTCTCGTCGGCGCGTACAAGGCTTTCCAGGCGAGCGGTGGTGCGATGGCGTGGCGGTTGAATGCGCTGAAATACTCGGCTATGATGCAGTTTGCGCTGGACTGGGGACTGTGTATGGGGGCGCTGGTGATTGTCATTCCGTCTGTGTTGGCTGTGACGCTGACCAGCGAGGTGGAGGAGGTGGTCAGACAGGAGACGAAGACGGTTGAAGAGTAATGCGATAGTACTGTTATTGTGAATCTACTCTATGTTCGGGGTCGAGGTACAGGCCTAATCCAAGAAACACAAAGGTTGATCCCTGCAACAATCGCCCCGATAATCCACAAAGCGCGAGCGTAGTGTGTGCCGTTGTAGCGGAAGATGATAGCAAAGACGATTCCGCCAAAGTTTCCCATTCCCCCGACAATGCCCGAGACGATTCCTGATCTATTAGCAAAGGCATTGACAGAATCGTGTGCCGACTTACCATTGGCAGATGGGTGCACATGAGGCACAATGGCGAAATTGGCCCCGTTACTGGCCGCGATGAAAAACGCCATCAGCACCACCAGTCCAAACATCAGTCCCTCGCTCTTTGGGTCCAACAGTCCAACCGCCAGTGCCGATGCCCCGATACACACCCCCAGACAGACCAGCCACACTTTCTTGCCCCACACCGACTTGGTATACCGGTAGATGAGATCGGCGATGAACCCACCCGCCGGGCGGAAGACGACATTGACCAGCCCGAACATGGCAGCCCACCGGCCAGACTTGGTCTGGCCTAGGCTGGGGAAGTTCTTCAGGTAATACGCGCCGAGAATGGAGTTGATGGCCAGCTCGGCGCCGAAGGAGCAGGCATACTGCAGAGCGACCGCCAACGTTGGCAGGCAGAAGATCACACGGAGTGCTTCGCCAAACGTGGGCTTCTGGATTACCTCACTGTTCCTCAGGCTGATATCAATCACCGGTTGCGCTTCGGTGTCGACGATTTGCGGCGTGGAGACACCTTTCTTCTCCGGCAAGGCGGAGTTGGTGCTGGACGGGGCGTCAGATCCGCTGGACCGGTGGAGGTCGACGATATTGCTCTGGATAATGGGATTGCTGCCTTGTCGCTGGCACCATTTGCCTGTCGGGGTGTCGTCGCAGAGGAAAAGCATCGACAGGGCGAGTGCTACGATGATGATGAAAGGGACCACGTATGCGACACGCCAGGCGCGGTGCGGAGTCAGTCCTTGAGAGTGGACAAGGGAATCATAGATGGCAGGCATAACGAAACTGGTAATGTGAGCTTTGCTAAGACAGGACTGGTCAGAGACATACTAGGTGATACCGCCACCGGCATTGCCGAATCCTCCAGCCAGAGCGTTTGCAGTGCCCACCACGTTTTTATCGAAGAAGCCCGTGCACCAGACCTGGCAGGGCACAAACGTCGCTCCGAGGATCCCGATAAAGAAACGCAAGGCAATCAGTCCTTGGGGAGAGGTCACAAGTCCTGCCATGGCGGTGGGGATGGCACCGCAGAGGAGACATCCGACAAAGACATATCGTGGACCGAACCGATCGCACAATGGGCCGGCAATAAACCGCATGAGAAGGCTATCTATTTAGCGAGAGACCTGGATGATAGTACAAGGTGACTTACGTTCCCAGCAGAGCCACGATGTTGGAATTGGCGACTTGGTCTTGAGTCATATGCAGGTCCTTCTTGATCGTGACGCTCAACTGTGCCTGTTAGAATGGCCATTTATAGAGTTGGAGTCTACTTACCAATGGAGGAAATGCATACCATGAGAGGAATGCCACCAGGAATCCTAACCAGGAAAAGAAGAAGACGCGACCATAGCGATCAACGGGATTCAACAAAGGGATCGACTTTGCTTTGTGGTTGACCGGGTTGATCTCGGGGCTGGCAAATGCCAGCTTCAACATTTCCATTGTATCAGTTTCAAAAGCAATCTTGCCAGGTATACTTCAATTAGACTATGTTTGATATCGTTGTGTTTGGTTTGGAATGAAGAATAGATGCAACCCGAGATGGCCAGGACTATATAATGGTAGACCGATGACCGAATATCGAAGCCATTTAAAAGAGCAAGCGCTCTCTATCTGCCGCGGAGATGATGAAAGCCTTAGCAACAGAATGGAGCAAAAGGGCTTATCCTCAACTCCTAGGAGATACGTTTGAAAGGATCGAGCCAGAACGGGTGCCAAGCAGCTCGTGAAAGATGGAGATCAGCCAAGCCAGGCGGAAAGATTTAAAGCATCCTGCAAGAAGCAAAAGGCAGAAGAGAGAGATAACGTCAAGGGCTGAATGATTGCATGCTGGCAATATCCTGGCAATCCAGTCGTCTGTGGCGGATGGCTGGAGCCTCGGAAGACAGACGCCACGAGGTCTTGACTCGGAGGATCATAGATCATCTTCTCTGCGCTTTTCATGCTCCCGAGAGTAACAGATAGAGCTGGCACATTAACTGCGTATCTCCGCTGATCTGGGCGTATACTTGGATCTCCGAAGCCACCGCCAAGACCGATCCGATATCTGTACACCTTCTCACTGGTCGATGTCCCAGGGCTTCTTGGGGACTGCTGGCTGATCTCCGCGGAGTCGAGTATTCGGGTTAGTGATGGAATCAAAGATAAGCAGAGATAAAGAGGCGGAGATAAGATGAGAGCTTGGCCCATACTTAATATGATTGAGTCCTGATGGTTGCTCATGCCACTTGGCCAGTCAGGGTTTCTCTTGGCACAGGATTGGGATGTATATATATATATGTATCCGGGACACCCCCACATACTAATCAGAACCTTGAATTAAAATTTATGGATGCAATTGAATATATGCCCTCTAGCTTTTATCTCCTCAGAAAAAGAAGACTCCATGCACGCCCACTCCCTCAAACAGGTCGTCCCAAGTGCGCACTCGGTGCATGTTCCCTGAATGACTCTCCTCGTCTAGGCTCCATGCCGACTGGAGGAACACTGCCGCATCAAGGACGCTCATGTCCCCGAAACATCGGCAAAGGTTTTGTAAGGAGTTCACAATGAACGGCCTCTCGGACAACGCCTCACGGCTACAGGCACTTTCCAGCCCCGCCATCAACGCGGGCCAGAACATGAAGCGGCCCATTCCCCTGCCGCTTTGGAGCGGTTGGTCCATCAAAGAATGAAGCGTGCGGAGAAGGTTGCTCAAAGTCACCCTGACAAGGCATTGAACGTCCGGGATGAGCCTGTCGTAATGGTTGCCCACCAACTCTTGAAGGATGTTCTCTTTCCCATGACTGAGGACTAATGCCCTGAGGCAGTAGAGCAAGGTAGCTGCCTGGAACGCAGCGGCAAGATCCGCCCAGCCCTCGCCTTCAATGTCCTGTGGAACAAGGTTCAATCGCTTCCGCGGTCGCTGCCGGTCCACTCGTTCTTCCAATGTCTCATTGTAGGATTCGAGCGCCCGTTCGGCCCAAGCCGTGGGAGAGAATGTGACAATGCTGCGGACCAGGTCCTGAATAGCACTGTTCACGCGCGCCGTGTTGTCATAGGGATGGTGATGAAGGGTCCATCTGAGGTTGTTCGTGTGGATGATACATGCCAAGAGCTCGTTGGGGCACGGAAATGCTCTTTCAAGTCCGTCGAAATGTAGCTTCGGCAGCCAGTCGATATATCTCAGTTGCGACGGAGCGTCACTTGGCAAGGATGAGGCGGCCATGAAGACCGAGCTCATTACATCGATTCTGCATTTCCATCAGTATAGTCGATCAACAGAGGAGACGACTTACAGCATGAAATGCCCTAAACCATATTGAAGATCCCCAATTCTGGTGGATGCTAGCACTTCAAACCCACCTTGACACGCGATAATGCGCTTCAGACCTTCAAAATGAATTTTCCAGTCGCAGAATGCCGATATTTGAATCTAATGCCAAATGCTGATGTCAGCGCACGCTTTTGAGAACACAGAGGCTTGCATACCTCGGACATTAGCATCGCAGTAACAACATGGAAGACTAGATCCGACCCCTCTGCTCCTGCTTCGGACAAATACTGATTCAACCTTCGTAACGCCTGCGATCGGTGCTTGTAGATCAGAGAGCTCAACGGATGGCGAAACGATTGGAGAAATTCCAACTCGCCATAGTGGACTTTATCACGTAGGGCTCGTGATCGATTGAGTGTGATCAGATGCCAATTGGGCTGGGACTGGATTACTTGGTGTATTGCAGAGACAGAAATAATGACACTGAGTAAGACATCGGGGATGTAGGGGAGTATGTCGACATTTATTCGGTTCGGGTTCAGAGCAGAATCTACAATGACCAAATCCGGGCAGACGTAGTCGTTGACTGCAAAGGTCAGCTCTCAGATCATGGAGGCAGTACTGGCCTTCTCATACAGTAATGTGAGAACTCAAGGATCATCTTATGCATCTCGTAGTCACATGGAAAAACCGACGAAGGAACTTTTAGACCTGATATCGAGCGAGCGACGAGAACGCCTGCTGGCAGTCCACAGCGATTAGGGAGAGCTCTCTGGTTAGGCCTGCGTCCTGATGGTCTCCACTCTTGCGTACCTTTTTCCGAATCGAGGTTTTTATCGGATCGATGTGGATCTGATGGGGAAGTGGAGGACGACTGAGGCGCTCCCTGCATGAGCAATAGCTTCGGTCGTCCCCGTTTTCTCCTCTCCTGGCCCTTGACAAGGCTAATGTTCGAGGGTCTTGGTGTTTCCGACGAGAGAGTCGAGGTAGGGGCTACCCAGCGAATGGGTGTAGCCGAGTATCCCAGACATTCGACTCCTCGGGAGATGCATCGCATACAAGATGGCTTCCCGGCATCACACACGATCCGTTGTCGTCGGCATGTGTAACATTTTGCCTGTGATTTGGTGGAGCGAACAGAGCCGTCGCTGAACATGTTCAGTCCCAGGGTGGCCGGTGAATTCTGCCGGCAATCCTTCTAATGAATTCAAGGTTAGAGGAGATTCCTTGGAGACTGTTTTCCATTTTATGTTGCTGCGACATCAGCTGAAGTATCGGGCATCTCATGATTCTCATCGTGGCTGCGCTCGTATCAGTCACGTGAGACTGTCTTGGCTCAGCAGAAACAGAAATAGAAATAGGGGGACAAGTTTGACTCGATTGGTCGCTTCAATAATGTGGGATCAATCCATCCAAAAAGGTGCTGATGATCATCAGTTGCCCTGGCCTAAATTGTCTAGTGACGGAGGCTATGTCCTAGGCAGCCTAGGCTTCTACAAGGAGCTTCATTGTTATTTGCCTTGTGAGGAATCTCGCTCTTCTCTTCCGCCAGCTATGACATAATTACACTCCACCTTTCCAGTCCCTGAGGAAAAACTTGAATCGGTTGCCCTCCACCAATTAACTGCCTTCCCTCCAGCCGAGTTAAGACCGACATTCCACCACATTGCAGAGAGAGTGAATATCATTTTTATCGCCTCTTTTCCTGGTCATTAAGCGAACACACAAATTGATTACACGCAATGAATGATACAAAGAATGAAGCTTCCCAAGGCTCAAGAGGTTGATTTCGACCTCGATCGATATATCAACCGATATCTTCCCCAGCCCCAGCTTCATCGCCTACCATGGCCCATCTCGCGGTTCCTAGGCTACCGACGTGTCCCTCAACAGGAAGTAGGCAATCTGCTGGTCTGCGCATGGGCATTTGTCGGCGCGTTTGCCGGATTACTTTTGGTGATGGGTGTCTTCAAAACCAGCGAGACTATTCAGTCGTATCATCCTCCGCTCATAGTCGCCAGTCTGGTATGCTTCCTGCTGCTGACGACTTCCTTGACAATATGCTGACGTTCTAGGGCGCAACGGCCATCCTTGACTATCAAACCATCCAATCACCGTTGGCTCAACCGCGCAGTTCCATCCTGGGACATGTGCTCGGAGCCGTGGTCGGGGTTGGGATCACTAAGCTGTTCAAGCTCCGATCGGACTTTGAGAGCCTCCGATGGGTCGCTGGGGCAGTCTGCACCGCTGCGGCGTCATTGGTGATGGGCCTGACCAATACCGTCCACCCTCCAGGGGGAGCCACGGCGCTGCTGGCGGCGGTGGATCCCACCATCGACGCGATGGGTTGGTTCTTAGTCCCGCTGGTTCTCATCGGGACTTTGTTGATGCTGGGATCCGCGTTGGTGATCAACAATATCCAGCGTCAGTTTCCCATGTTCTGGTGGACACCTCGAGACGTGGGGCCGAAGAAGGGACCTCCCGATATCGAGAAGACCTCGGAGGTTCCCCAGGAGAGTCGCGAACGACGGATAAGTCGAGCGGTGGGACTACTGCGGGAGAATTCAATTGTCATCACGCGGGATCAGGTGGTGATCCCGGATGGGTTCACGCTTGGGCTGGAGGAGAAAGGGATTCTCGAGGTGTTGAGGGATCGCCTGAGAAATCCAGACCAGTACGAGAGCAGTATTGGAGATCACAGCAGTTCTGAAAGTTAGCGAACTGTCAACCAGAGCGTCAGACCACCACCTTGCAGCGGATCTTCATCCGAATTTATATAAATAATGACTATGACAAAATATTCCCATTTGGGTAATGATGAAGCCTCCGCAGAGGCGCTATACGTTGATGCCTTGCTGCCTGTGAAATCGGGCATCAAGTTACCTTATGCAAATATCTGATTGGACATAGGACCACATGCTGGATGCCTGAGGCCGACCGCCGAACATCCATTTCTTTCCACTCGTCCAACGGCTCGTGAAGACCTCAATTTGAACGACTCCGTAGAACCTGACTTCTGGGATATCCACAGGATTACCGAATCCGCCTAAGGATGAGATTGAAAGATTCTCGTCCCGTTGTTTGCACTTTAGTGTACAAATGGCGGATGGAGTCATCTTGGTCTTATAGAACAGGCAAGAAAAGCCCACTGTCACTTGAGTGTCTAATGGTTTATCTTAATCCAACGAACATCTCTCTAGTTGAAACCAACAAGCATCGGGCTTGCTGGGTGACGTGCCTTGTGTCTGTATACATGGATGACTACTGCGACGTCAAAATACAACAAGACGACGACCGCAAGTGCTAGCAGTGGTTTTTGCTTGCCAAATTCAAGGCCATTAATCTGATTGATCGAATACCTTCAGACAACACTCACTTCCTACGACTGCGAGGGAAGATATCACAGTAACCCACACATGCTGGCTTAATTCTCAGCCACGTGGATTGAAAAATGTAAAAAAGTAAGACGGTTTGACAAGTCAGTGTCATCCAATAGCTTGCTAAATACCCATCGCAACCATTCCCCTTCTCGCTTCCTCTCTTCCACGTGCCTATCTCCTCCACACCAAACTTCATATCGCATCACGGATCGTCATGTAGCAATTGCATCGCAAGTCGCAATCGCCGCAATGGTCAGCTATTTCATCTACAGAACATTCAATGCTCGAGAGCAGCAACCCTCCCTCAAGGAAGCTGCCCCCTATTCTGCTGCTCCTCTCGCTCCCAAGCAGATTGCGATCATCAAGGCCACTGTTCCTGTCCTACAGAAACATGGCACTGCTATCACCACTTACGTTCTACGAAAGCATTCTGACCGAGCATCCGGAACTCAACAACGTGTTCAACACAGCCAACCAGGTCAATGGTCATCAAGCACGCGCGCTGGCGGATGCCCTTTTCACAAACGCTTCCATATCGACGAGCCAGGTTCCCTCGGTCCAGCCGTTGAATTGATTTGTAACAAGCATGCTTCTCTCTACATTCACCCGGATGATTACAAGATCGTTGGGAAATACCTGTTGGAAGCTATGAAGGAGGTTCTCGGCGATGTCTGCATAGATAACATCCTTGATGCGTGGGCTGCAGCATACTGGGCGCTGGCGAACATCATGATTGACCGCAGAGGTAAACTGTATAAGGAGAGCGAGGGCTGGACCAACTGGCGTCAGTTCCGTGTGCCCAGGAAGGTAGCGAGTCGGATGAGATCACCTCGTTCTATCTCAAGCCCGTCGATGGCAAGCCACCACCAAGCTTCAAGCCAGGCCAGTACATCTCCGTGCAGAGACTACTTTCTGTCCAGTGCTGAAGCCTCCCATTCTATTGTTCTTCTGTCGGCCGGTGTTGGCGTTACTCCCATGATGTCCATCCTCAACACCCCACGAACTGTGCCTCCAACCAGCGCAAGATCCACTTCATTCATGGATCTCGCAGCAGCCAGGCCCGCGCCTTCAAGGATCACGTCCAGGCGCTAGAGAAGAAATTCCCCAACATGCAGGTGACATTCTTCACCAGCACGCCGTCTGAGCACAATCAGCCTGGCGTCGACTACCACCATCTGGGACGGATTGACCTGCAGAAACTCGACACCTTGGCTGACTTGCACTTGGACGATCCCCACACCGAGTTCTACATTTGCGGTCCCGAATCTTTCATGGCCCAGATTGAGGGTTCGTTGAAGACTCGGGGTGTGGGCGATGATCGCATCAAGATGGAGCTGTTTGGCACTGGTGGTGTGCCTCACAACTAGATGCTTTGCCGCTCTGTATTATAATGTGTTATGATTCTGTGTATATTAGATGGTTTCCCCGATTGGGGTCATTGCCGACTCTCCGCTGTTAGATCGAAAAGGCTAGACCAACTTTGTTTCACGGGAACCTCCGTTTAATCCGTTCACTGAGAATCGACAAGACTAAGGAGGCGGGGAGAAAGGACAGTACAATCAAGTCTCGGCAGAGGCTTCATCGCAAGTTCGCTGATATGGTACTGGAAGCTACCATTCTGCCAAGACAGCTTGCGTCCATCTTCGTAGCCAACGTATCTTGCTGAGCTGTTATCTACCTTCCGCTTTGGTGACGACGATCATGCCAAATTCTTCGGTGTCAATGCCGATAAGTTTAGGCTAATCACTTGCGAGCCATCAGTACCCTCAGAATTTGTAATTACCGATATCGAGGCGAGTCGATTTCTTCTCTGGAGGGGTAGTCTTGTAGCAGAATACTCTTGATCATCAAATACAGGCATGTTTGTTTCGCTTTGACCCTGCTATCACCACAGCCAGAGGAATACAGCAAGTATCGAATCCTGCAGGGTTCCTCAGCCGAAGTTTTACCGGGAGGTTGCATCGATCCGCTGGATTTCTCAAGTTTTCATAATCAGTAGTGTACAGAGATAGTCAACCATCTCGGGTGGCATTGTTCCGTCAGTCAATGGGAGCAGGATTTATCAGCAGCAGCTAAGAGAAGCAAGGAAATGGTCTGTCGATCGCATGTTGCCATTGGGTTTATTGATGCTCGAATCCACGGGTTATCGGCACGGCGGCGAATTGTGGGGATCTAGGGTCTGCGGGGAAGACGACAGGGGTATGTGGAGATGCCATCAAGGATCTCAGGACCTAGGAGACAGTAACGGTCGATTTGTCTGCTACTTTCAGATGATGACTGAGAAAATATCAAAGGGGAGAACATGGAACGTGTCGCTGCAAACCATGCTACAAAACATATAGTAGAATAGGTTCGACGAGACCACAGAGACATTCCAAGGAGAGGCTTACACCCCCCCTAAGCCAAGATGGCTGCCAAGCGCCATCAAGCTTGTTCTAGTGATCTTGAATATATCCGGTAATAGTCCGAGCCATGCACGGCTATCACGATCGGCAGACAAAGTGGCACAGTCATGTTACATACCTGACTGAGTCAATGTGAGGGGTAGAATGGAAGAATGCAGGACTATAAGAGGGGCAATCTGACTCGAGACTTCACCAGTAGCAGGCAAGAAGGCAAGATCAAAATGCACTCAAAGCTAGGACTCGCAGGATTCGCAGGTCTCTTGGCCACTGCGTCTGTGTGCTTGGCAGCTCCAGCGGAGCAGAATATCACCAGTGATACTTACTTTTACGGACAGTCGCCTCCTGTATATCCATCGCGTATGTCGCCCTTCCTTTGCATAGACCGAACCACTAATCTCCGATAGCTGAGGGAAGTGGAACCGGCTCCTGGGCTGCCGCTTATGCAAAGGCGAAGAAATTCGTTGCCCAGCTCACCCCAGAGGAGAAAGTCAATCTCACTGCGGGGACTTCCGTCAACAATGGCTGTTCCGGCAACATAGCGGCTATTCCACGACTCAACTTTCCAGGACTTTGTGTATCTGACGCCGGCAATGGTCTTGTAAGTCACAACGCAACAGTTGCTGGAGATGGCTAATCTTTGTAGAGGGGAACCGACTACGTGAGCAGCTGGCCTAGCGGACTTCATGTTGGTGCCAGGTACGGTTGATGGTTGATGCCCAGTCGACCGGATGATACTGACCGTCCGCAGCTGGAACAAAGGTCTAGCTAAGCAAAGAGCGACCCATATGGCAACAGAGTTCCGTAAAAAGGGCGTCAATGTCATACTTGGGCCCGTCGTTGGTCCCCTGGGTCGTGTGGCTGAAGGCGGACGCAACTGGGAGGGCTTCTCGAATGATCCGTACCTGAGCGGTGCCCTGGTCTATGAGACCGTCCATGGAGCACAGTCGGTTGGGGTTGGAACTTGCACCAAGGTCAGTCACCTCGACGTATTCGCGGTTCAGTATCTGACTCTTCACTGTTTATAACAGCACTACATTCTGAATGAACAAGAGACAAATCGAAACCCGGGAATCGAGGACGGCGTGAATATCGCGGCAGTCTCTTCCAACGTTGATGACAAGACCATGCACGAGCTGTACCTCTGGCCCTTCCAAGATGCCGTTTTGGCCGGCAGTGCTTCCATCATGTGCTCGTACAATCGCGTCAACAACTCCTACGGCTGTCAAAACAGCAAGACTTTGAATGGTCTCTTGAAGACCGAACTCGGGTTCCAAGGTACGTCGTCGTCGTTCCATTTGCAGTTCAGGCTGACCGCTCAGGATATGTGATGACCGACTGGGGCGCTCAACATGCCGGAATCGCCGGTGCTAACGCTGGACTGGACATGGTGATGCCTAACACCCAGACATGGGGATCCAATCTCACCAAGGCTATTTCCAACGGGACGATGGAGGCATCGAGATTGGATGACATGGCCACAAGGTAGTCTGGCCCTGCTGAATTCTCCGACCTCGACTGACAAAGACAGGATCATCGCTTCGTGGTATCAAATGAACCAGGATTCCGACTTCCCATCTCCTGGCGTCGGCATGCCGAGTGACATCTATGCACCTCATCAGCGGGTAATAGGAAGAGAAGCGTCCTTCAAGCAGACATTACTCCAGGGTGCTATTGAGGGCCATGTTCTCGTCAAAAACACCAAGAGCGCCCTGCCACTAAAGTCACCTCAGCTGCTCTCCGTGTTCGGATACGATGCCAAAGGACCGGATGCGTTGAGGCAAAACTTCCCCTGGATGACATACAACACTGCCATTCAGCCAAACCACACCCTGTGGGTTGCAGGCGGTTCTGGGGCAAATAACGCTGCGTATGTCGACGCTCCTATCGATGCCCTCCAGCGCCAGGCGTACGAAGACGGCACTTCCGTGTTGTACGATCTTTCATCCGAGGATCCTGACGTTGATCCAACCTCTGATGCGTGTCTGGTCTTTATCAACGCCTACGCCACAGAAGGATGGGATCGTCCTGGACTCTCTGACGATTCGAGCGATACCCTGGTGAAGAATGTTGCTGGAAAATGCGGCAATACTATTGTCACCATCCACAACGCCGGGATCCGAGTGGTCGGCGAGTGGATTGACCATGAGAATGTGACGGCTGTCATCTTCGCTCATCTGCCAGGTCAGGACAGTGGGAGGGCATTGGTAGAGTTGCTCTACGGCCGGGCCAATCCGTCCGGAAAACTGCCGTACACGGTGGCTAAGAAGGCCGAGGACTACGGTCCTCTGTTGCATCCGTCCCTGCCAGAGACCCCATATGGACTGTTCCCGCAGTCGGACTTTGACGAAGGGGTGTACATTGACTACCGCGCCTTTGACAAGGCCAACATCACCCCACAGTTCGAGTTCGGCTTCGGACTGTCGTACACGAGCTTCGACTATTCCGGCCTGCGCATAAGCAAGCCTAAGAAGTCTTCCCAATATCCTCCGTCAGCCACCATCCAGCAAGGTGGAAACCCTCATCTCTGGGATGAAATTGTCACCGTGTCTGCGGAGGTCAAGAACTGTGGAGGTGTCGCCGGTGCCGAGGTGGCACAGCTCTACGTCGGCATCCCCAACGGTCCTGTACGGCAATTGCGCGGATTCGACAAGGTCAGCATCTCAGCAGGTAAGACTGCACGGGTGCAGTTCGCCTTGACTCGGCGTGATCTGAGTACATGGGATGTCGTGGCTCAACAGTGGTCATTGCAGCGGGGAACGTATCAGGTGTATGTTGGACGGTCCAGTCGGGATCTTCCTTTGACTGGGTCATTTACTCTGTAGATAGCAGTCACAGTTAGTATTTGAGAGTAATACCAGGGTCAATGAGATATTACAGTTCTTCTCGTCTTTTCCTTTCGCGTGTCGAGATGCATGACGTCATTCATATCTGAGGTTGCATTCATCCCCTCGATATTCCACCTTTTAAAAAGGTAGAGAGGTATTGATCAGTAGGATGAATTCAAGAGAGCCATCTCTTTGTAATCTAGATGATCGTTGAGAAACCACTGATGACACCGGTTGTAAGACAGTAGGACTCGATGCGCATTGTTGACGGAGAGATTCCGCCTCCACGCGTTGACACGAAGACACCGCGACAACACGTGAGAGTGAGACTCACCCCTGTTTCTCTCGATCTGCACTGCAAGCGTGATTGCTTTGGTCCTTCATACCCACTCAGCGCATCAGACGCATGCCTCTCACGGTACAATACCAACTATTATGCCAACCGCCCTCGTCCTCGTCTACCCCTCTGTCAATACCATCGACACCAACGGCCCGATCGGCGTCCTCTTTCAGGGTGGCTTCTCCACCTTCATAGCTGCCTGTGATGAATTCACCACCTCCCAGGAAAATGTGACGTTCAGACGGGATCTGTCCATCGCTGAAGCCAAGGACAGACTAGCTGATTATGATATGCTTGTTGTTCCTGGCGCGCGACCGAACCATATCCTCCCGTTCATCTCCTCAGACGGCCATCTCCACGAGTTGTTAGAGTTGATATCTGCGTTTGCGAAACTCGGCCCCAGAAGTCCCGGGCCTCAGGGCGAGAGGGTTCTTTTTTCGGTTTGCAGCGGGTCATATCTTCTCGCGGCGGCAGGAGCTCTAGATGGTCTCACGGCGACATCGCACCGATTAGGGCTCGGAGCCCTGCGACATCTATGCGACAAGTACAAGAGTCGGACACCAGGGGCGAAAGGGACGGAGGTGGTGCCGGAGAATCCAACGGGCACTGTACACTATGTTGATGCAGGGATGAACGAGTCTCAGGTGCGCGTTGTCACGTCCGGGACCATCACCACCGGCATCGATGCGGCCTTGTACCTGATTTCGCTACGGTCGGGGAGACCGGCTACAGAGGAGGTGGCATCCTTTATAGGGTATGCATGGCGAGAAATGTGAGATTTGGGATTCGGGCATATCGGAAGTCATGACTGCTATCTTGCACATACATATACACCAATCTACGGCATTCTACTACTACTGCCTCGCTCTCCGGTGGACACGGACCCCTGGACACAGCTGCTATTCGGTCCAGACAAAGCCACTGCTGCAGCTCGCCACACCGCTTCCTGTGAGAACCAGCTCTCTGCTGTGTAGAACAGCCGACAGTCCGCCGCCTTGTAGGTGAACTGCTGAGGCGTTTCGTCGTCTCCGGGCGCGTACTCGCTGCGCAGGTTGACTCCTCCGCCGAAGACGAATGGGAATTCGTCCGCGTCCACAGGGATCGATCGGTTGAATTGCGCCCATTCTTGCGTCGACATCAGAGACGAGCCATTCTGTAAAGACTCCCGGATCAACCCGTGCGCCGTCTCGACATAGGAGTAGATCCCACCATAGGCCAGATTCTGGCCGCCGCGAGTGCCGCCGATGGCCTGCATAGGTCCATACTGAGGTCTTCCGCCGAACGCGACCGTGCGAACGCCTTGCCGCTGCATTCGATCGACAAAGTACGCACATGTCGAGATACAGTTGCCATCCGTGATCTGTCTATTAGCGTTTGCCTTATGTTGGGCAAGACAAACTTACAATGACGATATCCTCCGGAGCAAATAATCTCTGCGAAGGGTCGAGTGGAATCGGCCCGTATCCGGTGATCGGATCGTGCGTCGTGGACATGCTGGTGAAGTTGAAATTTGCATAGAGGTTCGACAATGACACCCCGTCAATCTCATACGGTCCATACCAGCTCTCCAGCGATTCAAAATTATCATTCTGGTTTGGCGTCACTGCGGCCTGCCATGAAAACGGGTTCCCCTCCCAGAGCTCCAACTGCAACTTTCGATGCGACTGTGCCAGTTCGGAGAACGCTTTGACAAGGAACTCTGCACCGGTGTGAGTCCGCAGTCGAGTCGCTGTGTATGGCACGACATCCGGAAAGAAGATATGAAAGAGGTCCACGCCGGAAGTCAGGCTGCCCCCGGGGTTTCCGGACAGGTCCACGAGAATCCGCTTCTTGCCAGCTTCGGTCGCATTTCGCAAAAAGTCCACACTGACCTGCTGCAGGGTCGCGGAATCAACCGAGAAGGTGGTGATGGCTAGCACGCCAACGTCCTGGAGGCCCTCCTCCTCTGAGAAATATCCCGCTATTAGTCCGCCGTAGCTAGACCAGGTCGTGTTCGGATAGCCGCCGCTGTCGGATGCTGCGACAGCCGTCGTTGGAATTGGTGCTTTACGACAGCGGGCGTCGAACAGTGCGGTGCCATTGCGGTATGGGAATTCCAGTGGAATGAGGTCGGCTGTTCTGTGACTCTCGATGGTAGAGCCATTGGCAAAGGTGAGGGTGAGTCGGTCGCCAGTCCACTTCTCTCCTAGATTGCGTGACCATAAACCGTTATTGCGGGGCGTTCCCAGGGCGATTTGGCTGGCTAGAGACGGGAAATTTGTGTTATACCTAGGTTGTTTGTTAGATTCAATCTGCCGAATGGAGAGTAGAGCTTACTGAGCGTCCGGGTCATGTAGAGCCGCCTCGGAGGAAAAGGATTCAAGATACTGAGCAGCGTCCTGGCCGTCTATGGACACTACCGGCGAGACTGACTGGACTCCTCGGGTCAAGAGTTGAGCGTCATCTATCGAGTCAGCTGTATTCACTTCTCCGTCGAGGGAAACTAACCGAGTGTGTATACCTGCGGCAGCTCCAGGCCATCCGAAGACACTGAGACCAGAGGAGCCGAGTTTGAAAAGCGAAAGAGCACTGTGGAGCAGAGCTGGAGAGACAGATGGGCGTCATGTGCTGAATTGATGAGCTGCCGTAGATCGAATTCGAAATTCCAATGGCTGAAGTAACCGTGATCCTGAGCTTTTTGTCTGATATTGTCCAGTCCACCCAGTAAATCTGTCGGTGGCATGGGATATTGCTCTGGGGGATCTGCCAGGGTCAGCGACGTCCGTCTATAAAGATCACGCGCACACACTTTTCAGAATCTCGATCGTCGATTGGAACTGTAGGTACTTGCGATATTCATCGACGAACTTGACGGCATCCTCGGCATCGAACGGCATCGAAGTCAGACACCCATAGGCCAGGTTCCCGGGGATCCCTTTGGTCGTCTTTGCCTGGGCAATCCAATCCGACACTTGAGCACAAGGCTCGATTTGACGTCCATTATTTTGTATCTGAGTTGGTTGAGCTGCAAGGCATGTTAGCGCCAGTATTTGCGATGAGAAGACCCATCGATAAAGCATGACGATGGTGAGAGGTGGAAGATGAGGAGGGAAAGTGGTTTTGTTTATTTATTGGATGTTAACAGATGTAGCCGATATGATCCATCATATTATTCACAGCAAGCCAGAGTTAGTTTCAGGGGCCACGAGGAGACAGATCGACGCTTGATCTGGGGCAGATCTTTCTTTTTATAGTGTATGATGTGCTGCTGTGGAGTTGAGATCCACAAGAGTTGACGTCTTCATCTAGAACAGGTTTCCATGTTGATTATGCGGTGTAACCGGTTACAAGTAATCTCTGATATAAGTTGAGTAACCATCTGAGGAGAAACCTCCTGACAAGCGGATGATTGTCTTGTCAAACAATAGTCTCACCCTTCAAAGCCAATAATTGACTTCTGGTGTCACCTGCGGCGGATATTAACGGAACAACATTACTACTTAAGGATACCTATTGCATTGGGAGAATCTCATACCTCGAAGTCATAGAGGATACTCGCTTATTCAATCTTCCATCAAAATCCATGTTCTAGAAGAGGTGCTTGTTGCTTGTTGAGCTTAGAGTTAACTTATGCTCTGGCAAGAGATGAAACCTCAATCAGCATTGCTCCTGGCGCAAACCAGCCAGATCAAAGGCTGACTATATTGCAAATCTTTTAGAAAACCTTTAAATTGTTGACAGCCACATCCTCGGTAGTTTCAATGACACCTTTGCCTTCATCTTCGTCCAAGGCTACCAAATCATATCCGCAGTTAACTCTTTGAGTACCAACGCCAGCAATAGCGGTTGAATAATTAGGGACGTTCCGATCTCGGTGATATCCTCTCATGTCTACTTCTTAATTCGCAGATGAAGAAAACATTATCGACATTTGGGAGCCTCGAGAGTGTCTAACCAGCCAAGATGTGTATATATATATAGTAGGGGGCAATTTTGGTCTCTTCTGTACATCTTCAAAGTCAAGAGAACTAGTAATTCCCTAATTGGACCACCTGAATTCGTCGACATAGTCAAAGACTTCCACTCTACTCAGGAATCGGCTTCTCCAGTATTCTAATTTCTGGCTGATTTCTTTATTATGAAGGCAACCCCCCGCGATGATCTAAAACCCATCGGACCCATTCTCCAGTCAAGTATCCAATAAGCACAGAGTGATGGTTGCTAGCCGTCTTGGCGGATGACTAACTCATAAACCCGCCAATCAACAACAGCCACCCTGGGCCCTTGGACAGGGTCTGCCCTCCGCTTGAATCATCCATGGCTGCGGCTCAGGGGAAACAAACTCTGAGTGTTAGTGTGATGATGATGAAAATCGTCAGTCAACACGCCACAAACTACTAACCTCAGTTTTATCAATCGTCAATTCTTCTCAGTATAGGAATATTTCCACCTTGAGCATCTCACACTCCCTGTCAGCATGCGATCCATCTTCTTCCTCCTCCTCACGTTCAGCGCGACCGTTCTGGCCAGCTCATCCCCCTCCTACAACAACTGGGTCAAGAGTCTTCCCTCATGCATGCAACCCTGCTTCAGCACCTTCTTTACGGTCTTTGCTCAACCCAGTTGCGGGAAAGGTGCCAGCACCAGCAGCAAGCCATCCGACATTAACTGCATCTGCCAAGCAGGCACTTTTACCTCAAGTGTGGGGAATGTGCCGTCCATCGCCGACTGTGCATCGGCACTATGCCCGGATGCAGCCTCTCAGTTGCAGCTTGTCTTGGGTTCCTATACCCAGCTTTGTTTGGTTCAGGTCAACTCGGACGGATCGGTGCCGAGTCTAGGTATGTCGGTGCGATTCTGCCGTCGAGCATTGCTGATCTTTGTTAGGGAGCATACTGCCGGTGTCGGGTTTGGATACGATCCTTGTATCGGGTAGTATTGCCCTTCTTCAATGTGTCTTATAGTCGCTTGTGTCTCTCTTGGTTTTCCTTGTCTGTTGGTACGATGCATGATGATTGATCTATTGCTTGGTATACCCTCTCGAAGGCTCCATCTCTCTTATTTTTCACGTATCTAAAATAATAGGCAGTGAAGAGCTGTGTGCCTTTTATGGAGTCTCTCCGCAATGAAACGCTGCACCACGGCACTGTCGGTTGCTATGCTGCTAGTGTCCTTGAAACACACTGTAGATAGAAAGCGATATGAGGGTATAATGCCATATACCCTATTGATCAGTGCCAGTGACTATTGCCGGCGTCAAACGCCATCGATCAGCCCAGCTTCGTTTCCTACCGCCTGCTGACCCTGAATTGTGTCGTCGGGGACATCATGATCGGCCAGCTTGGAGACATCTCCATCCAGCCTGCGGATGAGAGCGTGAGATCCTCTCTTCCCAGTGCAGATAGCTTAGAATACAAGGGTTGCGAGCCGCGACCACATGAGAAACAGACAGTAAAGATGCCGAACTGAATATAGAATGAAGGGCGCTAAACGAGCAAATCAGAGGTATTTGATCTAAGGGTTACATACGATAGGCTATGCGCTCGACCTGGCTCAAACAGTACCTTATTGCGTAGATTTCTCTTTCGCGTATAAATGGCAAGGCAGATTACTCAGCCCCATTTCAAAAGCTTCTCTTCTATGACCAATCGACGCACTTTGAAGAAATACCAACGATGTGGGATAAGCTTTTCGACCGCCAGATAATTGCAAATATAGTTGCACAGCCTCTCGCTTAGCACAGAGCGCCACGTGTACCGCCAGAGAGGTTCAATCGACAGGCACCTGGACAATCTCAAAAGCTAAAAGGGTTTGAAACAACACATTCAGCCCCCAAAGATCGCTTCGGCCCCAGCCCCGCGGCTTTAGCGCTGATCGTCGGGCACAGCCCGAGCCAAGATTGCTTCGAAAGCTTAGTCGATACGGGATGCTTGCCTTTTCGGTTTAAGCCTTAGGTTCAACTTGCGAGGCTGAGATTCGATCTGCAGTGAGAATGGTCATAGCTGTAACACGGTCGGCTATTTTTATGATAGACAGCCTCACCAAAAAAGCATATAAGGGGGTCGATTCCGTTGCTTCAGGTTGAATCAGACATCTAAAACCCACTCTACAATCCACTGTCCTGTCTCTTCGCCTCTTTTCCCAATATCAAAAGTCACCATCATTCAGTCAAAATGTGTCTTCTTATTCCTCTCTTCATGGCCAAAAACAAGAGGTCGCAGCAGAAAGCGAGTAACTCTGACTACCCAAGACCACGACCGTCAATGAGCCAGCAGCCCAATTCACAAGGGACGAGAGAATACTATAATCAGCCGTCCTCCCATCATGGCGACAGACGATCAGGGAACAGCCATTGAGCCACGTCCATCGGAGTATGTCTGTACCTCAACTTCTTCGTCGGACTTTTGCTAACCATGACCAAAGAGCATTCGTCTTAAGTTAATCGAATAATGTCCCGATATATATATCCAACAAGAGCTGGGTGGAGATAGACATTGGAGGAGCTGGACTGCATATTAATTGATACATTGTTTGAATTGGATGCATTTTATCTGAAATTATTGGTCTATGTTGAATTAGCATGAGAATATTTCTAGCTTGTTAGCCATTTAACGCATCATTTGGTCCTCATTTCAAATCCGCTTGTCCTCCAGTCGACTAAACGGTCAAAAATTATACTTCCTAGAGAAATAACAGATTTAATTTTCTTGCTGTTGGGCAATGATAATGCCATGATTCAAGCAGATCCAATTCTCCGATCAGATGCAGACTGCAGCCGCCGCTCCCAGCGCACCCTGACAGAGCGTGTATAGATATGAAGGACGAAGAGGGTGATGCCAATTCCAAACATCAGATCCTGCGTCCGCCGATGACAGTTTGACTCGGCGCTGAAAGCGGCGCAGCACTTGTAGAAGAGGAAGATCAAGGCAAATATAGAAAGGAGGACTCTAGCCCAGTCAGCGGTGATGCAGAAATAAAAAGATAAAATGTACGATAGGACAAACTTACGCAAAGATGTTATCCCTAACGAATGATTGCAATCGTATGGCAGAAGGAGTGCGCATATAGACCGAAATTATAGCACGATCGACCTCGGGGTAATCCGGCCCTGATGGTGACCCGGAGTTGTTCTCACCGTCATCGATTTTGGAGTTGTCCTTTTTGTCGTTCAAATAACGGTTTTCCATGTCGATCATAGTAACGGGGGACCTCTCGCCGTGGTGATTTGAATATGATGGGAAGAGCAATAAGAAGAGACAGAAGTGAGAGGAAAGCCACCATATAAACCAGTTCGGAAACCCTGCAGCCTGCTAGTACGCCGGGGTCGTTCAGGCTAGACTTGATGCAGGAAAGGACCGAATGAACAGCCTCAATGTCTCAAATGGACCCACAGGCCACAGGGCTATTACAAAGAGTTAGCCTGCTAGGTGGTATAACCGGTGACAGTGATAGTGATAGGCTGATATCAGGAGACGAACAGCGGGTATAAGAATGACATGGGTCAGCTACCATTTAATAGATTGAGTCCCGTATAGACTAGTAAATACTTTAAAGAAAGAATATCAAGACTGTTCCATGTACTATAGTCATATCTCATTATCATACAATGGCAGGAATTAAACAGTTCCAGCAGCAAGAACGTAGCCACCGTCAACCACCACAGTTTGCCCGTTCAGGTACTGGTTGCAGACGGCAAACAGAATAGCGCTTCCCATGTCTTCGTCCTTGCCCGGTCTTCCAGCCGGAACCTTGCCCTCGTACTTTTCCTTTGGGAGGGAGCTCTTTTGCTTCTCGTCGCTTTCCTTGGCGGTCATTTCCGATGGAAACACGCCTGGCGCGATGTTGTTGACACGAATCTTCAGGTTGGAGGAGGAAATCTCATGCGCCAGCATTTTAGTAACATGGATTGCGGCCCCTTTGCTAGCGTTGTAGTGGAAGTGGTGCTGTGCCGTCTTGACAATGCCTGAAATGGAGCTGATGTTGACGACGGTGCTGGACCAGCCACGCTCGATGTCGGTTCCCTTGTTCAACAGGGGGAGGAAAGCAGCGGTGGTAAAATAAAGCTGGGTTACATTGGTGCGGAAGATGTCATCCCACTCTTCAAATTTGTTTGACTCATCCTTGAAGAGCTTCTGGTGCAGTTCCTCGGCGCTCTGGCTATCAGTGTCCTGTGACGTACCAGAGATGCCGGCATTGTTGACGAGAATATGCAGTGCCTTTTCCTTGGAGGAGATTTCGTCAACAAGCTTCTGGATGGATTGCTTGCTAGTAATATCGGCGGTGATGGGAATGATCTGTCCGGGAATGTCATGCGAGTACAACTCGGCAACGCGGTCGAGCTTCTCTCCTGTCCGGCCAGTGATGTAGACCTTGGCACCATTTACAGCCAGTGCCTGTGTGATCATGAGGCCAATTCCGGAACCACCCCCAGTGACGAGGGCAACTGCGCTGGTCAGTATCGATCTCATGTGGATGACAGGACAACATACCTCGGCCTTTGACGCTGAAGAGGTTCTCAAGCTTGAAGCGCTGGTTCTGCTGCTGAGCGTCCGACATGTTGATTGTTATGCTTTTCTTCTGAGTATGGGTCTTGATTTGCGGATATGTAAGTAGAGTTGCGGTCGATCTTCGTTCATTTCGGTTGGGCACTGCAATTGGCTCTATATAGGCGCAAGATCTCAAACAAGCCATGCATACCATCATCATATTGCGTAGTTGGATGCATCTTGAAGCCAAAACCTGACTCTGAGGCCTGTGGCGAGCCTAGATGCAAATGTGTGGAGAAGATGGAACCAGGCCGAGGGCTTCATCAGCATGACGTAGTCTCACATAGAGTCTCATATTGTACTTTATTAACATGGAGATGTATTCACTAAACAAATACATCCAGATGGCAATGAATCAGATCATTTCGTTTTCATGGGTTAGACCGCAGATTTGATCGCAGGTGGTATATCAGATGGTTCTGTAGGAGGGCTAATTAGCCGTACGTGGCAACTGGTAGTCGAATGCTCGACAACGAAGCCTTCGGAAAATTAAACTAATTGATGACTTGTATAATTAACAATAAAAGTCCAGGTGTATACAGCATTTAGTACCTATATTCTGGCATTCTATCGATTGGCACAGCAATCGAGAGTAACTGCGAGAGATAAATGTTCCTAGTATGGTCGAGGAATCAATCAATACGTTGCTATCTATAGATCAAGAGAGATGAGGAATAAATATCAAACTAAAATAACATTCATAATCCTTGATTATCTAATATACAATTGGTCATTTCTAGTGGTCACCCAGTCCCATAGCATCCTTTGCCTTCTGGCCCCTGTTTCCCGAAAAGTTAGCAGCTGATCGTTTAGATTTCCTCCAGATGCGAGATGCGGGGGACGTACATTGTCTGGGTGCTGCTACCATGGGCCTGGTCGTCCTTCTGGCCGCGCATGGAATCGTAGGCCTGCTGCGTGTACGACTTCTGGTTGTCGCCCTGCGCGCCGCCGCTGACGCGGTCAGTAGCGTCGGTGAACGTTTCCTTCATCTTGTCCATGGTGGACTTTTGGGAGTCAGGAGTCATCTTCTCCTGAGCCTCTGTTGCGGAGTTGAGTCAGAACTGATCTGTTGCGGATGGGTCGGGGAACATACTGGTGGAGAAATCCTTGCGGCCGGTGTCAGACATGTTGATGATGGAGTTGGTTAAAAGGTGTTGAGTTTGAATTGACTTCTTTGGTATACTTCTGATTTGATGATACTGATCTGGAATGAAAAGACGACGACTGCAAAAGCTCCCTTCTTATATGTGCCCCAAGATGCGATCGACCACCAACCAGGTAGAGCGAGACGTCATTACATGTGACAGAGCCCGATCAGGGATGGAGCAGACAACGGCTGAGATCATGAATCACCATTTTTCTGGGGAAGTTGATGGTGGGCTGGATCGTTGCCACTCGATGTGGGTGGGGGATGGTATCGTCGATGTGATGATTCTCGACGTCACAATGATTCTCGGCAAGTGCTGTAGATCGCCGATAACTTTAACCTAAATCCCTGCAGGGACCAGCTATTACCTACATGCTGACCGTGTCATTTGATCTACATCTTATCCTGTATCTCTCTAGGTACAGATATGTGTACCTTGACCAGGACCAGGACTCGCTGCAAAAATGAAGCACCTTGAAGACTTCTAGATCTCCTAATAGGTATATGGATGCATATTGCATCGTATGGGTCAATTGTACTGCTATTATGTGTTGAATGACGTCACCACTTCTGGATATCCAAAGTTGGACATCCGAGTCGGATAACTATGGATAACTATGATACCAAAAATAAGTATCCCTGGGAGATCCTGACTAATGATGGATGAATAAGCTAAACTATTGACTATGGCATGAATCATGCTTTGGATAGCCTAAGTGTAGAGTTTAGTAGAGGATTCCTGTTACCATCGACAAACCAGACAAAGGACTATTTTGTCCTTTGTGGAAACTGAATAAGGGCAGATGTTCTGTTGATGACAATTATGCTTATGACATGTATCATGGAGCTTCTAAGATCGTAGATTTATTAATAAGGACTTTTTTTGTAATTAGAAGTTTACATGGTCGTCCTGATAATGACTACTTCAATAAAGAGAGAAACAGGTAGTCAAAGTAGTATACAGACTCTGGCACACGGACATCCCAGACGGAGTATATCACCGCCGCCGTGGCCCAATTGTCTGCCTCCTAGACACAAAACTGGTCGGCACAAAACAAATGCAACACTCATACTGCGCCTGGTCATTGGTACTGTACCGCACACAGGTCAGGCAGACTCGATGCCCGCACTTGGTGAGAAACACCTCGCGATCATCGGCCGCGACGCACGAATGACAGAAGCTCGTCGGGTCGGGCAGATCGCCCCGCTGGATCCTCCGCTCCATCTCCCCGAGCAGCTCCTTGCCCTTCTCGGCACGCGCGCGCAGTAAACGCACGCGGAACTTGAGGGCGTCCATCTCGGCATCACTCGTCCATTTCGATTGGGACCAACTCGCCGGCGTCGGGATCGGTTCGAGAAGCGCGATCGGACGCAGCCTCTGTGCGACCGGGGTGGATTGCGAATGCTTGTGCTCTAGGAGCCAGCGCCGGCGCAGTTGCTTGTTGAGTAGGAGGGTGAAGAGCATCTCGGCGGTTTTCCATGCGAGCCATTGCGACCGGTCGTCTAGGTGCAGTGTCCTCGCATCTTGCTTTTGTGGTCGTTCTCGCAGCCTCGAGGTGCTTCTGAGGGAACTTGTCATGGAGACCACGAGCGAGCAGACAGACATGAAACGAATGGCAAGAGAACGAGCCCTATAGCATAGCCCCGGTTGACCTTAATGGAAAAGGAGGCAAGGGTCAGTTACTCTTCGACCACCTGGGTTGGCTGGTAGTGGTCGAGTGTCTTTCATACCGGAATGGCATTGTTATAAATATCCATTTCCTGTCACAATTCCCGCGGTGGGTTTGTACCGTCGGCCGATCGGCTACATTCCCTGCAGCTTCGGCCGGTTTGGAGCCGTTGAACTGAGGCCCATCCATGGCTGCAGGTCATCGCCACTACCTCGGCTCAAAACGGGAAATTCAGGCCTCAGGCATTCAATCGTTTCGATGACGTATTATCACATGATTCGCTCTCGCGAGGCTCATGATTGGTCAAATGACTCAGCGATGATACTCGGGATCTGCTCAGACTGATAGCAGCATTCGGTTATGTCGTATCATATATTTCTGTTTACAGACGGTAAGGTATAGCAGCTACCACATGGCGTGACAGTCCAACAGCTAATCCTCAATCTCACCGTCCCAACTCCAAAAATAACATATATGCGATGCACGCCAGGACCAAACTCCATGAAAATACTTACTACCAGGGGTACTGTAACCGATCACAATTGAACGAAATCCACAAAGTCACCACCCGGCGTGGTCCACGGTGCATCTGAAACCATGGACATCTTCATCGTCGGGGACTGTCCTTGCAAGACATCATCATCATTAAACATCATGGGCTGCGCCTGCTGCTCCGAGTACACAGGAGAATAGGTACTCATTGATCTGGTTGGCGCAACAGCCGCACCAGCCTCCTCGACCATTTGAGCAATGTAGAATTTGAGCGGCGGGTCTTCGCATTGCGCGTGTTTCAACAGTTCATCTTTCAGCGAGAGGAGTTCAGAGCGCATCCGGTCGCGCTCCGAGAGAAGACGCTCTTGCTCCGCAGACTGCTTGCGATAGAGGTTCTCCAGTTGCTGGTTGCGCTCTTTCTTCTGGCGGCGGCATTTGCTGGCAGCGCGCCGGTTGCGCTCGAGATACCTCTCGCGACGGGGGTCGTTCTTGTCGTATGCCTTTGATTTCGAGTTGCGTTTGCTGGATTTTGAAGATTTTTTGGGAGAAGTGATGTCTGATGATTCTGTGGTGGCGGTAGTCGAAGTAGATGTTATCGAAGAAAGGCTGGTGATGGATGTGCGCGAGGGTCGAGCGGAGTGGATATTTGGAGCAACCTGATTGGTGGAAGCTGGCTTTAGCTCCGGAAGTTGCTCGTAAGGGATCTTAAAGTTGTTGTTATTATTCTTGATACTGGTGTCTGTGCGTTTGGAAAGAAAGGCGGGATCGAGAACACGGAGATCCTCATCGCTCAAAAGAGCAGGTTCGTAGGCTGTAGAATCGGCTGGCGGCAAGGCGAGAGCGGTCGGACTGAGGGTGGCCCAGTCCAGAAGATTGCCATTGGCTCCACCAATGGCCGTCTGCTCGGTAAGAAGTGTGGTGGTGGTCGTCATGATGCAGCTGAGCAATTGAGCTATGGACAGGAGATGGTTTGATGCAGATGAAGAAGGTTTAGACAGTGTGGTGGGAGCACAGCTAGGGTGTGAGGCAGAAGCCTAATTGAATAGGTCGATATATATGAAGGAGTCAGCTTTCGTCGCTGTGGTACTGGAGCCGTAGTTGTAGTTGTAGTTGTAGTTGTAGCTGTACAAGAGTGTTGAAAACCACCAAGTCTCAATTATTGAACCGGTCGCTCACTCTCTTTTAAAGATTTACACATCCCAAGGAAACCTGGAGAATGCTTCCTAATACTGTGTTGTTCTGGACCAACCGCCCCAGACCACACTCCCATATAAATCTTGATGTAACTGAACCCAGAGTACGGACTACGGAGTAGGAGGAAGCCTAAAGGGCAGGCAAGCTCAGAACCAAGGAGGGGAGCTTTTACCCCAGTCAGTAACAACCAGCTGAGCAGCTCGAGTCGACTGACTACGAGGGGTAGGGTACCTTACCAAAGGAACAATGAAATATTCAAAAATACGGCGTGTGGATAAAAATCATGATTCAAGAGGCGGCAGTCCTCCGTACACTGACAGCTGCTTTTCCAATTTCCACTGTTCCACAGAACCATCAGAATGCCGTTACATTGACGCAACAGTAGCCATGATTGGACGGATGTAAGATCCGGCATGTACAACGTCGGATCAGTGGGGCCAGAGTTCTTGGCTCGCCAATCAGCATTTGCCGTTGAGGCTAGTGTGTGGGACCCTTGTCGAGAGTTAACGACTAAGGTAATTGACAGCCCGTTTTCGTAAGTCTCAACACGGAAAACTTTAAGGTAGTTCAGGATTTGCTGTCGAGCCTCATGAGCAATGGGTAACGTCAATATGCTTGGGGCAAAAAAGTTATAAACAGGAAATAATGCTACTCCTATCGCAAGGGAAGATCTACAGTTCTACTCAAGCCACATGTGTTCGTCCTCGAGGAAGAGACGGAGAAATCACAGCAAGGAAACTGAAGAAGGATCCGCAGCATCTGATTCGCTGGATCTGCTTTCGGCCACTCGGGCTCCAGTTGGGTGATATCTGAATCTCATTCATCCATTTTACCATCAGATTGAATTTCAGAGGTCCATTAGAACTCCGGGTGGGAGCTGTGGGTTGACGTCACAACTGTGCGTAACTGCGTGTGAAGGAGCAGAGAAATGTTCCATTCGCTCAACGACGTGAGACGCCAGAGTGTGTGGAAATAACTCGATATCTGCTTGTAGATCCTGATCCGGGTCCAGACTCTCGTCCTGGGCGATCATAGACTAGAGAAGGACCCAGAGAGGCATCTTTGATACTGCAAATCTGCAATGCACAGTCTCAACTCTCAAGTTGAACAGACAGATTATAACGTGGAGGTGGCGCAGGTTAGACAGATGGATCGGATCTCCTTTCTTTCGGCTTACTATCGGATCCAAGCTGCTTGTAACCAGTGTACCATGGACCATGGTGTTCGAGTCATGTAACGAAACTTTCCAGTCTCCAAGACATATCCTGACGTCATGACGCACTACGGAAAGATCTTTATCGGGAGTCCCGTGCCATTCGGTACCAAGTTGGACTGTCAGTGGTGGGATCCCATGAACTCGAATCAACGTTGGCCCACCACACAGCCAACAATGAATCGGACGAGCTGGAGAATAACTCCAGATTGGACTATGGTCAGTTCGATGTGGCTAAGGTAAGGTAGTGTAGGGGTTTGAGTCGGTGGTTGTTGTTCAGATGCTATTGGATCATGTCATACAAGTAGACAGGACAATTCATCACGATACATCTCGCAGGCAAGGGTAGTACCCTTGAAAACAGATCAATCAACTGTCCCTGACCCGTGATAACACGATTTCCCTACATCGTGCTGACATCTCGAGTTAGGAAGAGGTTTACAGCGAGGGACGTTGAGTTGACCTGACCATGCGCGCAGTATATTTTGTGCCAAGGACATGGTACTCCGTTGAATCCAGGGACACATCAAAGCCACATTGTTGGGAAATACACCTTTGCTGAGTTTTAACAATTGCAGCATCATTGGGAATCGGTAGTGGCAAGATCTAGATTCTAGATATCTGATGCGCACTGTAACTGGACGAGTGAACACTCATGACTCAACAGACAGATAGCTATCTAGACCTCGTGTCATCTCTCGGACAGTAGTACCAAGAGTGGAAATTGTCCAAATATAAAGGCAATCGGTGGCAAATGCAATCAAATCTAGACTCTTCCCCAATACATCTACTCCAAGCCGCGACACAAATGCACATATCCTCCCTAAGGGCAAAGACCCCTTGCATAAGTCAAGTGGGAATGTAGGATCAAGGAACTGACGAATGCAGTGACGATACTGTTTCTTTCTTTTTTTTTCCTTCTCCCCCTGTTATTGGACTTTCTCTCTCGGCTGGAACTTCCGTTCCAATCAAGCGACCTCTTTTTGATGCTGCTGTCCACGAGGCTAGAGAAAAAGCCCCACTGGCGACTGGCCATTTACGCTTCTTCCACTCACACGACGTTCTCGGCACGTCTTCTAGATACAGTATTTTCACTCTCATGCAGATTATTATTAGGGTTAAGCCTGAATGGTAATGGATCAATCATAATTTCAAGTTAGAATAAAATACGTGCTAATAATAATAAGTATTAAATTACCAACGAGTTCGCGTCTCTTCGCCCTTTCCCCTCCCACCGCTGAATGCTGATCCCCAGGTATGGCGGTCGTCCGCTTCTTATAGCAGTAGTAGTACCTCTATCTACCTTCTTTTTCGAGATCCAAGCATGTCCAGTGGTCCTTCTGTTTGTCTGTGAGCCTACCTGACGGGGCAGGGACCAGATAAAAGGGCTGTGCCGTCCAAGTTCCACGTTCCATCCATCCACAGCCAGCTGTTCTTCCTCCTTTCTCCCGCCGTTTCGAGGGGATGCTTCGCCTTTCGCTCGTCGTTCGCTCGGAGGAACTCGCTCATTTTCATCTCCAGACTTGAGGTCTGCCGAACGGGTGAAATTCTAACGTTTAATAAAATCGCCACTCCTATTTTATAATCCTGGTGTCTGTCGTGTTCCTTTCGAGGCCATTCGCCGCTGGAACACTGTACGTCAAACGGGAAAATGTTTGGCAAAAGGTTTGTTTGTGTCTGGGATAGGAACGGGGTTTCATATTATCCTGGAATCTAACCAGAAGCAGGACGAAGCAGAAGCCTGGAGCAGAGCTCATCGGGGAATTTCGAAAGAAGTTTTCCCATGTCATCGCAGACCCCTTTCTCACACAACAGGCACCGCTCGAGCACGAAGACGCGAAGCTCACAGATCCCTCCATACTTCCACCACAACAATACCACCCCCAGTTCAATCATCACTCAGCGAATCCGAACGTAGTCGACTATGTCATTCCTTCAGCTCTGCAGGGAGGTCTTCTTACTCCCACTGCTAATCAGATGTGCGCCGTAGTCCATAGTCCTGCAGGGGACCTCCACACCCCAACTGTAGAATGGAATCTGGCCAGCACGCCTTGGATATGGGATCAGATGATCAGCGTACAGCCAGATCTTCAGGACCAACAACCGCAACCACAACCACAACCACAACCACAACAACCAAATGGACACACGACAACGGCAATCCGAGGCGTGGCGGTCCTGCAGTCGCAATACCAGCATCATCTGTTTCAGAACATGGACCCGTTTGCATCAAACCACATACTACCGAGCAACGTGTCGTTCGGGGCAAACTCAGACTACGATCCATTGGATACGGCAAGTCATCGAGACTCATTTACAGAATTGTTGGGACATGTCGCGCAGCCTCTCTTACCGGTGACCTCGGATGCGGTCGACCGCGCCGACTTTCCCTCGAAGCCAGAGACTCCGTAAGTGACTACCAATGCCACGACTGCAATCGGCCTACGGGCTACTGACTCCCCTTATTGCGACAATATAGATTCCGCTACCGTGTCACTCTCCACGCTCCCACTGCTATTGCGGATCATGCGCATGAACCGCCAGTCACTTATCTGAACAAGTCCCAGGCATACTCGGTATCGATTGTCGACTCTACACCCCCGGCGCATACCACCCAACCGGTCAAATATCGCACGAGTGTGAGAATCACCTTCGAGGAAGCAACACACCGATCGAACCCCGCCCGGTGCTGGCGACTCTGGAAAGAAGCGCGAGGGGCGGTCGAGGCGCAGCAACGAGGGGGAAAGATGCGAGCGTTGGAGTTTGTGGACCTGCGTCTGGGATCGAAGAAGAACGCGCCACGTATCAAAAAGGTGGACAGCGCCTCCTTTGACGGGTTCTGTGTAACGTGGACAAGCACTCCGGAAGCGGGTTCTTCCGAGTGTGTGGTCAACGTTCGCTTGAACTTTCTGTCCACGGATTTCAGTCTTTCCAAGGGTGTCAAGGGCGTTCCTACGAGATTGTGCGTCAAGACGGAGATGATTGGCCTCGAGGATGGCACACCTGCACCGGGAGTCGGCACCGAACCCGAGATTTGCTACTGCAAGGTCAAGGTGTTTCGCGACCACGGAGCGGAAAGGAAGCTGTCCAACGATGTGGCGCATGTGCAGAAAGCGATTCACAAGGTCGAACGGCAAATCGCGCAGGGAGATATCGACGGTAATAATGGGCTAGGAAAGCGGAAACGCCGAAAGGGCGTGGGACACGGGCTGACCAAGAATCATACCGTGTCGATGAGCCTGTCTCCGAGCCGCTCCAGCAGTCTCACGGGGATAGACGATCTGCATAGGGCTTTGTTCGAGCTGCGCAACCTCTTCTCGTCCTCCCAGCCAGTGAGCGTGCTCTCACTGCAGGGCGACGTGCTGGATGATCCGGATCAATCACCAGTCTCTCTGCCTCGGGATACATCCATGCCTGTGTCCCTGGGACGTGAGAGTACGTCCGAGACTGATGCAGGGGCCAACTTTCATGGCGACCTCGTGGAACTTCCCCGTCGTCCATTCGGCCGAGAAGCAAGTATCGTTGAGCCGAAGATGGAATCTCCAGATCTGGGCCTCAGCGATATAAATGGTCGATCTTCGCCAGAGTCGGATACCGGTGATCGGTCATCCAGCCCTCGGCATGGTAAGTTGCCAACATTATTTGATTGATATACATCTGACGGCAGGCAGTGGCATGTTTCTACGTCCGATTCCAGGACAACAAGCAGCAGGAACCCTATTACCGCGCCGTATACCTCAGTGAGCGAACAGCATCCGACTTTCTTGATCAACTGTCCAAGAAATACAACGTCAAACCAGACCGTATCCTCAGTCTCGTCCACATCAATCCGAGGTCTCTACGCGTCGCGGTCGACGATGACGTCGTGGAAGCAATCCCCGAAGGACAGGATATGATCGCCCAATTTACCGAGGTACCTGCTCCCTTGAGCTGCGATGGACAGGACGAGGGCGAGGGACTTAGCACCGGGTACGAGGTTCAGCTGCTATTTTAGACGCGTTCTGCATACTCGACGTATTTTGAGCATTAGGTGCTGGTTTTTGCACTTGCAGGGAATGTTTATATGACTTGCCCCGGACGGGATTTCATGACTGGTGATGATGTACGGTTAGACTTGCATGAACATCTAGACTACACCTACTGGATGGGTATGAAGCGATGACTAAACAGAAAATCTAGCAAATACAACATAATATCATCTGATCTGCTAGCAGAGAAATATGCTATCCATGCTGTGAAGAAAGTATCCAAGCGCACCGAACTTCATTCGCAAAACGGAATCCGAGTCTGGAGTGTCCAAACTTGTTCTGGCACCGTGTAAAATGTTGAATAATGAAGCTGAGATGTCCCTATCCTTCTAGGGATCACACTCTTTAAGGCACCCTCAGCCTAAAAGACTGAAATGTCCATCCTGACCATCGTGTCATTCCAGCATATAGTATACTGCGAACTTTGATTGGTCAGCCTTATGTGAACAAGGTCTTGAGTCACGTGACTTGTGATATGAACGCGCATCCCCTGAATCCATCAATCAACACTGACTTCTTTCTCGACAAAATTGGTCGTAATGCCTAAAACCAGACAGCTTCTTCGAGGAAAGATCACGTACTCAGATGCCAAGGCCGAAGAATCGAATATCCTCCACCAGCTTGGATACCATTCCGAACAAACCAGGTTCTTTGCTCGCCTTCGTGACAGACGCGAATGGATGAAAGCTGCTGTTACCCACCATCTCGGCCTAAGATCGTCCGATGAATGCCATGTGGCTGACACAGAGAACTGGCTTCATGGCAGCTTTAATGTCTGTGTCCCCGTCACGATAGACAGTTGGGGCAAGCGTGTACTTCTGCGATTTCCATTACCTTATCGCGTCGGCGAAAGTTTCAGACCCGGAAATTGCGATGAGAAAATCCGATGTGAAGCAGGATCCTACGCATGGCTTCAGAAGAACTGTCCCGATGTGCCAATCCCGAAATTATATGGTTTTGGTTTGTCCACTGGCGAGACGGTATGGGTTGTAGCCAATGTATGTGAATTTTGTCGCTTATAGGACTTCTAGTTCACTCGACTTGAATTCCTGCCATTCTTCCATCGTTGTTTCCAACTCCTGCGTCAGTATTTTCTATTATGGCTGAAGGATTCGGTTCCTTCGAACTATGTCCGCCATCAAAGCCCAGATCCTATAGTGGACAATGGCTACCTGTTGATTGAGTTTATCGAAGAGACACGTGGATCCATGCTTTCGAATACATGGATGGAAGGGCGACATGACCCAAAGCTACGGACAAACTTCTTCCGTGACCTTTCCCGGCTTTTCTTGAACATTACCCGGATTCCCTTGCCCAAGATAGGTTCATTCATGATTGACAATGACGGGTTCCTGCATCTTATAAATCGGCCACTCTCAATTGAGATCCCGCAGTTGGAGAATGAAAAGATCCCAACTGAGATACCTCGCAATTACACCTACTCAACTGTTGACTCCTACGTGGTTGATATACTTGGGTTCCATGACAATCGTTTTCGGTATCAACCTAATGCTGTGAACAATCTTGGAGATTGTGCTTACCAACTTTCTGTCTTAACTGCCATGCGAACAATTTTCCCATCAATTTTAAATCGAGGATTTCGCAGGGGCCCATTTGTCTTTGCCTTTACTGATCTTCATCAGAGCAACATCTTTGTTGATGCAGAATGGCATATAACATGCTTAGTGGATTTGGAATGGACCTGCAGTCAGCCAGTTCAGATGGTCGGACCGCCGTACTGGCTCACAAACAAGGGGGTCGATCAATTAGATGCAACAGAATACGATTCAATCCGACAGGAATTTATGGAAGCCCTCACGACGGAAGAACAGGCTTTGACTCATAGTGATTGTGGAACCTCCCAGCTACATCTCTCGGACTTCATGAAACGGTCTTGGGAAACCGGAGCTTTCTGGTACTCGCTGGCTCTCTCAAGCCCTTCAGGACTTTTTACAATATTTAGCAAGCATATCAGGCCTCTATTTTGCAAAGACTATGAGGAGGAGTTCCAGGTGGTGATGCCTTTTTTCTTCGAAAAGAATGTTGGATACATTGCAGGTCGCAAACTTGCGGACAGAGAAGAATATGACAAGAACCTCCGACAGGCTTTCGAGGACGACTCAGAAGCCTTCGAAGACAACTCAGCCTGAGGCCGCTTTAACTTCCAAGGGCTATCTCTTTCCAGAAATTTCCTGGTTCCCGCCTTGTTGGAAATGTTCTCTAATAGCTGAACCCAAAGCTCCCATCGCCTTATTCTTATGATTTTCTTGTCTCTTGTCTTGTGTGGCCTTTCCCGATGAGCTCAGCTGCTGAAGAGTCTTGACATCTGCTTTGATTCCATAGACTGCCTCTTCCGTTGTGCTCTTGCTGGATGGAGATTGGTCAGCCATTTTAGAGAGCGCTATCGACTTGTGGTCGCGGTTCGGGTCTATTCCAATTTGTGAGCCAAAAGTATGGATAAATCAGGATGCGGTCTATTTTATTCCATAGTCCTGACCTTGTTATGGTGATGTGATGTCGATAAACGGGTTTGTTTCGACAAGCTCGCTAGCGGGTGTAGATGCTAAGGGAAGCATGCGGCAGATTCCGTGAGGAGTGAGGTATATAAGATCAAGATCGAAACGAACAGCACCATTATCACCTGATTCTTTGCGGCTTCGCGTATAAATATTTCGACTTCATGAACCAGATTGCCGTCTCCACCTCCAGTTAAGACGCATGTAATTTGGAGCTGAGCGGGGCTTGCATCGACAACTCACCTAGCGTATCACCGCGGCATGGAAGTAGCCTCATTGCCCAAGGTCTTTCGCAGATGAAAGGCCAAGCTTCTGATTGGTATTTCTCTTTCCTTCTCCCTTCGACAGCTTTTCGCCAGCTTCACGCCATCCAGCCAATGCCTTTCAGGTGCCGCCATCAATACAAGCCGTTGTGTCCATAGGAGACGATGAGGGCTAAACAGTTTGGCATCAACGACTGCAACAAATTTATCTGCTTTTCTGTGACTGTACAGTTTTGAGCATACAGACGCATACAGACTTCATGTCAAATTCCTTATCAAGATTCTGTAGGACTGCTTTGAAGAAATGCGGTCCTCGAGGAATGAAATTCATAAAACGGATTCATTATTCGGCATTTTACACGATACCAGACAAGTTCGATATGGACACCAGGCGATGATATTTAATTGGTGCCATGACCCTCATTGAATATCGGAGTGTCCGCGCAGATATATATATCTGCACTCATTCCCTTTCTCTCTCTTTCTCATCTCTCCCTTGATCTCTTGAATCCGCTCTCTTTTAGCCCTCTTTTTCTTTGTCTGTCCACTTTTCTTCGCTGGCGTCGGCCTTGATCGCCCTGGATTCACTCCAGTTGGACCCCCTGAAGCCTCTGCTTTGCTGCCCAACCCCCGCTGAGCCCAGCTTGTCCCTCTTTTGAATCCATCTTGCAGGTTAGAGAAGGTATTCTGTTAACTAGTCATGTGACCTTTGCATTTCACGCCTTGAGTACTCTCTATAGTCGCACACTCGCACTTATGTACGTAATTCCAGAGCTTAGCACGTCCTAATACCCTATGGGAGGTCAGCAGGGCCGTAGGCTTCGCCTGCGTTCCGCCGGACGCTAAATAATAATACTACTACTACTCCTCGTGCGTGCATTGCACCGCCACGTATGTAAGCGCCGGTCAGCCTTGCCAGTCTCACTGACTTCAGATTTATCACTCGGACCTATCCACTTCAACCTCAACTCCACCCTTCTCTGTCAAATAATTGAGGTCTTCCATCCATGGCCAGTTTGCGCCAGTTTGCGCCCTTAATGTCAGAGAATTTCCGCCAGAGCAGGGATAGACCGATAGACCACTATGGCCGAGATCCTCGGTGTTGTGGGCAGCGCAATCAGCATTTTGCAATTGGTGGAGCAGACGATCCAAACCATAAACCGTGCGCGAGCTCTACGGGCTTTTATGGGAACGGTTTCGGACGACCTGGAGGAGTTTCTTGATGATACTGAGATCGTCCGAGAGGTCCTGCTGGCACTAACGCCGGAGATGCTCAACGTGCTCAGTCTGCCTCTGCCGTTGATAGAGCGCCGATTGCAGAAATTCCAAGCGGACTTAACCGTACTTGCATCGGTGATTCAAAGCGAACGGGAGCGCGTTGCAAAGAATAGAAGACTCGCAAAGTTCAAGCTGTATTTGCAAAAGGACCGACTGCAGAAGCAGAGAGACAGCCTCGATAATATCAGGCAAACCCTGCTATTGCTTCAGCAGACCTATTTCAGGTTGGTGAATATTCCTGGGCCTTTTGTTGGCTACGCTACCAAATCGTGCTTCTTGCAGCGACAATCCTGTCAATGCCATGGCGAGATTGTCTCCATCAATGTCGATCAACCCTTTTCTGATCATCTCTATGTTTTGCGTGGCTTGTCCAAGATGTACTCGAACTTGTGGGCTATCTTTCTCTGTGTCTTTTTGCAAGTTCTGGTGCTTCCTCTCGCTTTTCGCGGACTGAGCAATGTATTTATAGTGCCCATGTTCGACAATTGTGTTTGATAGAGGATTCAACAAGCAAGACTGAAATAAGCACAGCGACCGTGCAAGCGTCGGGTGATTGTCAGGAGCAGGAGTTGTAAGTTGACATGAGCCATGAGTGCTCATAATTCCATGCGAGTCCAGAGCCCAAAGCTGACCTGCATGACAGCAGTACTCGACGGCCGAAGGAACCCCGGCATATTTGCCCTCGAAAGACTCAAGGGACTATAACCTTCTCGTTCCGCACACCCCTCCTTTTTGTCGACAAGTTCTGGAACATGAACATAACCGGAATCACCTCAGGCTGGAATTTCAGCATTCGGTCGTATAACGTCATACCGGATGACTCTGCAATCATCAGCCACTGTGAAGATGGGAACATTGAAGAAATCCAACGACTGTTTGACAATCGCCTTGCGTCTCCCTTCGACTGCGACGAGGAAGGAAGGACATTGCTCCATGTACGTATAGTATCTGGCCGTGCTCCTCAAATTTGAATTTGATCTGATCAGGTCGCCAGATGGCCGCTGATTATGGCCAAGTGGAGGTTTGCAAGTTCCTATTGCAGAACGGTGCCGATCCTACCGCGAGGGAGGCCTCGGGACTGTAAGCTGTCGGAGTATTACCACTGCAAAAAGGGAGACCAGCTGACAGACGTGCAGGACCCCTTTGGAGTCAGGTAATATCACCCGCCGTGTGTGGGTCGAAAAACCGCGGAATCTGGTGAATATTGATTTTTTGTCGTCTGCTCCTGAGGGACAATGAAGATTTGCTGTTTGAGAATCCCGACAGTACATGGGTTGGCAGGTGTATATTCTTTGGACCCCCTGAAGCCCTTACACTGATCCAAGAGTCTTTGTTTGTTAACTACTCTTCCCTACCTATTGAATTTCGTTTCATGCGAGCGATGTCCCTTAGCGCTTGGCATTTCGGAGCGCCCAGCCCGGATATGCTCGGACTCGGAGGGCCCAGCCCATATATGCTTCGCATCGCAATGGGAGGCGATAGCATCGACCGTGCTGCCTATCATCTAACCAGCGAGTTTGGAAGAACGTTGCTGTTCAAAATCGTGGCCTTCATGGCGGTGGCTAACGCACATTCAAGGGAAGAAAACATATCGGGTTGGCGTGAGTTAATCAGGGAGGCAATCCACGCCGGGGCAGATCTGTACCACATATCACCCGGGTACGGCAAATACCACACGCCCTTGATGACTTTTTTTGATAATTACTGGCATCACTTTGGGGCCATAAGGCAAGCAAGATATGACTTCCATCACATACTCCAGCGTTGGGCGCTTGAGCTGCAGTTAGCGGGTGTTGATCTAGCTACTTACGGAGCCAAGGAAAGTGCTCTTTGGAGATCGGGTGCCGTTGGCTCTTTTGTCTCTGTCTACATGTCGTCTTCACGTTACCGCCCGTCCCAAACCGGGCAAAAAGCAAAAGAATGGGCAGAATGGATGAAGGTTCACCTGTTCTCCCTGAGCTATGGTCCCAATCCGGCAGATTGGCATGTATGGGTCTCTAATCCGGTGGACGAGCTCGTGGGAGAATTCTGGGAAATGATAGAGAGGAAGGACGAAATTATGCCAGGCGCATGGATCGAATGATCACTCGGGCAGGAGAGCGGTGTTTTCCTCGCCTGGCCCGCGAGTACCTTACTCCTTGGGGTTCCGTTGATGATCAGGCCGCCAGGCGTACGTAACATTTTTTTGGAAGGTCAATCACAAATGTCCTTTCAAGGGTTAAGATGATAGACTTGTTTATTAGCCCAGGTAATGGATGAATGTGCATGGGGACGTCCTCGTACCCAACTTTGTTGTGTTTGAAGGCCAATTTGGGACGATTGAGTGATACTAAACTCCCGACTCTGGACTGGCCTATCAAGAATGTGACATTCGTCGTGCATGCACCGAATACGACACCAAATGGTGCTTGAGAAGGATGTTCACTTTCTTTGCCGGTATGCGTGGGCTGAGCCGACTTTGATGACTACTGTGGGCTTCTACAGAATGTTCTTCAATTGCGTATCACGACCGGAATACATGTTTACTCCCACATTCTGATTTCTTCATCGTGAGCTATGTGAGTACATATTTGAATTAGTAATGCTGCCCTTGTACTTGGACTAATACAGAACCCAACGTGATATAACTAAATACCTCACTGCAGCCATCTGTCTGTCAAGTACCCGGTCACAAAAGCATAAACTGCCTTGTGCATTACATCGATTACCTGCTCATTGACCGGCCATGTCCTACACCATCGTCAGTAATCGTACAAGAATGAATGGCAATGTTCATAGATACGGACCATGGAGGAGCGCCGACTCCCGTCCAATTCTCCAGCGTTTGATCAATCGTCAACCGGATGCCGACGAACATAAAGTCGGCAAACGGTCCTCGAATACCGTTGATGCTCATGAATGCTCGAATAATGGCCGCAACTGCACCCTGCCCGTAATGCATGGCCATGTTAAGTCCCCACCGTTCGTCGTCCGGACGGGCAGGCAAGGCCAGTAGTCGCTCTAGTGTGTGGCCGGGGACATAGGAGTTGGGCCGTCCAGTAAAGAATTGTTCAATCTTTTCTCCGACGGTCATTCTTTCTTCAATTAGTTGGGTTTCGGGATTCGGGGGGAGGACATACGCTGCTACACCGAGCAGTCCAGCACCGCAGCCATAAAGGACCCATGTTCCCACGGGGATTGGGGGCCGAACTGGTCGCACAGGGTCAGTGGTTCGACGGGACGACATGGTAAGTAGATATTTTAGCTGAAGTTGTATTCTATCCGAGAAGAGGTGTCAAGCGGTGGAATATATTGTGGTATAGTTGTTACATGAGGCCAATGCAAGACTCCTCGATGAAGTGTCCGGGTTATGTCATAATGGCGACACAACTTGGCAGCATCAACGTACTATCATTTATGATAATAGGAATTTGCTCTGAACATCTCGAAAGCTTAGATATTCTATATTATTTACAATTAGCCTACTGAAAGTACTATAATCAGACCATTATGCAGACATATACGTACATTATATTATATCATATTAGTGGGATTTGAATCAGTGCTTCATTACCCTAATGCAACAGATAATGGAGCTTAATGACTGCTCTGCTAGGTTCTCTATTCATATTAGTATCTTCATATTAAGTCCAGCAAAGGAAATATCCGTTTATAACTACTAAAGTCATGTCACTATCGGAACTTCCCATAAATATACTGGAACTTCCCATAAATGTACAGATCCTGTTCACTAGATAGGGGCTTTCCATTAAATAGTGAATATTGTCTCACTGCTTTACACATTCACTTTTACCATCTAAAGATGTATATAATCTTCTCATACTCCCTTCCTTCCCTTTAATCTCCTCTCATCATCCACAGTATCTTACTGCTAGACTCAAAAGGTGTCACTAAAGTAACTTACTGCACATACCTCGCACTACAAAGCACCTCTTATTTACCCAATTAACAGCATGGCTGAAATGCTTCTAGCTATCATGCTGCTCATCCTCCTTGTTATCGCAGCAATTGCTCGCCTTCGATCGCTGTGGCTCAGTGGATGGTAAGTCGGTTCTGTATCCTTTGAGAACATTCTATTATACCGAAACTAACATGTTATCTATAGGTATGGCTCAAGTGTCCACGCTACATCCTCGGCTGCTCCTGATTCTGGGGCTTTCTGGGCAGAGGTCTAAATCCTGCAACGGCGGGTACAAATACAGTTGCTCGACAGACGAATATGCACTCTCGTGTTTTTTATTTTTATTTTTTTTTTTTCTTGCGGTTGGTCCGTTTTGCGGAGGAGGTATGTTCATGAACAGATGACCTATCGCCACGTTTTACACATTTTGCTTGAAATCATACTGAACTATCACGTATCACACCTTAGGGAGTTAGGGCGCGTTTTTTCAATACATTTATTGTTCGATTGATAAAAATACTCGAGATGGGCGCCATTGCCAACATCCAGGTCTTCCAGATGCCTGTCTGTGTTCACTACGACCCCGCCTGAGATGGGAATTTCCGGTACCAGTTCCTTCAATGGATCAACGAGAATGTCAGATACACTACTAGCAATGGAGAGACGGTTCACTTCGACTGAGCTTTGGTTCTGTATGTAATTGAGGTAGTACATCCATCGCTGCTTTTGCTAACCAGGTCGGAGACAGGAACAGCTTACACCCCACTACCGGCACCTACGATCCCAACATGTACAGCTGTAGACTGGATTGGATGGCAGACGGAGGCGCCAACAAGATGGATATGAGAGTAATGGCTGGGGACAAGCCCTCGGAAAGCTTACAACAATGAGGACAAATGGCTCGCAATACAAGGAACTATCATCAGCTTGGACATGATACGAAGACAAAATCGCAATGGTGGGAATTTGAGCGCCGTACCGAGGGCACCGAGGCCTATCGCTGTCTTCTTTTGACTGCCCTGGTATAGTCAATCGTTCTTTCCCATTTTGAGCCGGGGAAATGATGGACTGTCAATCCTTCTATGCATTATCTGCTTCCCCCTTTCTTTCGACATCATCAACTTTCTGTTCTCAACAGCAATGGCTATTTGAACCCCGCGAACCCAGTCGCTGCCTTCACCAACTCCAATACGCAATACCCGCCACAATGTCACATATCCAACAACTGCCTTTATTCACGTTTGATCCTCACATCCTCACATAGCCATTCTCATACGCTCGTAACGCTCCAAAAGCCATATCAAAATGGCAACACCGTTTCAAATGCCCTCCTTTAAGGATATACCCGTGGACCCAAACCACTTCATGATCGGTTTTTTTGTTTGCGTGGGGCTATACCTCCTCCTCTGGACCCCGGTCTGTGTCGAATGGATGAAAAAGGCCCCTAGGTACTGAGTTCAGATACTGCCTGCCTTGACAGTGTCGTAAGATGAACAAGGGACAGTCACTAACTCATGCTTATTACAGGAGCTGTTCGGACTGCCCCATACACAGGAGTTGCACTTGTGTCCCAAAGGACAAACTCCTCAGCTCCGGCCGACTCCTCTACCTCCGACGACGAAAAGGATATGGAACTGCTGATACATGGTGAAAAGCCGGAAAGGGATATGAATTGGAATAAGCGGTCGACCAAGTTGTCTTTCGAATGGCATAATGTGTGGTATCTACATGCTGCTGCGCTATCATTTCTACTAGATAGAAATGTTGTCTTGACACCTTTTTCGCTCAGTGCTTGGAGTGCATTCGACGTAATGTATTTTGGAGTCAGACTTCCATTAAAAACTTGGTAATAGTCCTGATGGACCTTGAAGTCTTCGTTCAGACCAAGCGTGTAAAGCATGAATATTGTCAGTGTCAAGCAGAGACAGTCCAAGACGAGACGCCCATTGCGGAACCAAGCGTCGAAAGAGAACTGTCTACAGCGACTGATCCCGTTCTAGTTGCAGCAAGGTATCTGTTTATGTGGCTAAATTACATGTAGATTAACGTTAGGAAATAGCTGTCTGTGTTATCGAGAATGCGAATGCGATTTGACTGTCACTCCTTCGAAAGCAGCGGGACGTAAAGAACGAACATATCTTCTTACTAGCCAAAGCAAAGCCGCATCCGCAGAGGATAGTGACCTGTCAGATGTGTGCTCTTTGTCAATGCAACCACACATTCTCGAGACCCTTTGCCTCCTGCTCAGTCCATACTCCTCGAAGGAGAGGTATGGTGGTTCCGAACATGTAATATCTGGTTCTGTCATTCCAAACAGAACAGAGCTTTAAAATCTGTTCCGCGCTGATGGATCTTGCAATTCGCAGCCTGCAAAGAAAAGGGGCAGCAAGACTGTCTGGATACCATGCCTTCGTCGCGACATGAGACCACATGGCCCACGATTACCGTCGCGCGGTACAAAACATGCATCGGAACGCTGCATCCAGACTCCCATTGAAACACCCTGTATAGGTAGAGCAGGAGTCCATTCCTCCATGCCTCCGAGCAGTGCATATGATCTAGATCTTGTTGCATGCTCTCCTCGTCTCGAAATGCTGTTGCCGGGGAATCGTGATGCCAGGACTCGAGGAACTGCTCGATTTCTGATGCGACGGTGGCGTCGAATGTGACATATTCCATCGAGGAGGATCTTCGCTTTTCTGCACTCAGACGCGCCAATCGCATCACTATCTTCACGAGGCTGAGTGGACATCCGCATAGTCCGAAAAAGTCCCATTCTTGCGCGTTGTAATGCGACAGCAGGGCTTCGAAATAAGCGTAAGGGAACACGCAATCTTCCCTGTCGACTAGACTCGTTATCGCATCCATCCCCACCTGGAAAGTCAACTATCTCAAAAGATAGTCAGAAAGTCGGGTTGACGTACCATAGCAGTATTCCTACCTGCACCTGTGTCCTGCCGGACGTGACCCATCTGTCGATACCACCGCAAGCTTCAATGACGCCATAGGCCCCTACAAAGTGTGTGCGCCAATGTCCAAGGGCAGATTGAGTTTCGTATTGTCAGTCGGGACTAAAGACAAGGAAGGTCAAGAAAGACCAACGTCTAGTGAAAATATGATGACTATTGTGTCAATCAAGGAATAGCCGTGTCCCGCGTTGCTGTACCTCTTGAGACTTTCACGGAGCAGTTGAAGTGCCGCATGGCGATGGATCTGGTTGATGTGCTCTTGACATGATGACCAGCTAGAGCCATCATGTTGTTCCGGATCGAAGTGTGCTCGGTACCGGAACGGATTTCTCTGAAGGTTGGTCGTCAAGGGAATTCGGCAAAACTCATCGTTATATAAATTCCGTCAGTGGATCATGGCAGGAGTTGGAACTGCGGTATAGTCGTACACCTTTCGAGGATAGGCCTGAACCGGTGGCAAAGGTCACTGAAACCATAGTTGAGGGAATAGACATAGAAGCAGACGACCCTTCATAGGACATACTAGGGCCGAGCTCACTCCTCTCAAATATCTGCAGGTGGTTGTCGGTTGGCGAACTGCGAGCATGCACAGATGCACATTGATTTCTGCTGTTGTATGGAGACGGGTGACGCTTGACAGGTGTTGACCAGTGATCCTTCCCCAAAGGCATCTAATGACCATCAACACTACCACCAATTTTCACATCAACACAAACTATCATACTCTACGCCTCCAAATCAAACGACCATGATCATCAAGTTTCCTCTACTCGAAGAGGCCGTATACTTTGATGAAAGGATTTTCATCACTGGTTGCTGTGTCTGCCTCCTTACGTGGATCATTTTCTGGACGCGCATCATAGTCAAATGGCCCTACAACCTGAACAGGTACTATGTTCTAATACCGACTGCCTTAACTGTGTTACAAGATGAATAAGGACATTCATTAACTCATGCTTCTTATAGTGATCCTACATGCGCCCGTCCCCACTGCCCCGGCTGCGTGCGTGTGCCCTCGGGCACCGCCGCCTCCTCCCCCTACGCCGACGACGACGATGAAGATGAAGACAAGGAGGATGAGGACAATGACAAGGAAGGAGGACGAAAGAATAAATATGACTAGGGTTTGGCCAAGTGGCCTTTAAATTGGCATACTGTATCCTAGAATCAGGCTACCAATGAAAAGTTGACGATGCACTTGTTCTCCTTCTCTTTGTTGTGTCAAGCATCCTCAACCAGCTTAGCAAATATCGTCAGTGTCAATCAGGAACAGTCTACGGAGGAGAGACCACTGTGGGACCTAGCATTGAACGAGAACTGTCTACATGACTTGTTCTGTCCGGAGAACAGTTAATGATTTCGATACGCTGGGCTTGAAGTACCGAGGCGCCTTGTTCATCATTTACGACAAGCCACAATCTTCGTCCATAAAATCAATACCATTGATATATAGCTTCTGTTGCATAAGGCCTAAACCGCAGAATAATACCTTCCATGCAACCCAAAACTGATCGCGTGGTCGTGTTCGGCCCTGCCGACCTCGGTCAACGTCCTCGCATCAAGACAAACCAGATAACTCGTCCCAGCTTCTCCGTTCAAGACCACACTAAGCAGATATCCCGCATCCTCGGCCTCACCAGTGCCGCCGGGGATGAAAATCGGCTCGGATGGTGTATGAGGTGTCATTTCGCTACCCCAGTACTGGACTGTTTGCGTCTCAAGGTCGACCTTGCCAATTGCATCGAAGAAGGAAGTGTGTCCTCGGTTGGCGACGCAATAGTGGTATCGTGCTCGTTTGGTTGCAAATCGCGGGTTGATCGTCGGGAGTTCACCGGATTCAAATTCAAAGACACGTTCTGCCGCGGCAACTGTTCTGGTGGTCCGCTCCGTGGGCACTCGTGGCAGGCGATAGCGGACGGTCATGGGCGTTTCCGATCTGTTCGACGTAAAATTCGAAATCTTGCCGTCAGTCGAGAGGAGGTCTTCGTAGTAGGTTCGGTGCAGGGTGTCCATGTTGGCGTACTGCACCACGTCACAGATGATATTGACGGTATTCTTGTCTCCAGGCTCTTGGAAAGCATTGATCGTGTGGAAAGCAAAGAACGGAGGACTGACAAACTTGGCAACGACGCCTCGGTGGCCCTTGCGGTCGACCACGAACCAGTGCGTCTGAGCAGTAGAATCGAATTTCATCGCGTCGAGCATGTTTCGTTCCCAGAGGATAGGGGCCCCAAGGCATTTGAAGTAGGAAGGCTAGACGCAGAGGATGATGTAGTCTTCTGTCATAAAGAAGGAATGGATATAGGCTGCTTTTGTTGAGAAAGTGGCAATGACCTCTGTTTTGGACGTACTGGCCGAAGTGTGGTATATGCGAAACGTGCTTCTAGGGCCTAGGTGCAGGTTGTAATTGTATACATCTCCGGTTTCCGGGTCGAATTGCGGGTGTGCGCAGGAGAGTTGTCCCTTCATCAGCAGTTAGTTCCAAACATGCTGCGGAAAAATCAGGGAGGGGATTAGTAGCACCTTCAGATCCGGGTGAAGATCCTGTTGCGTACTCGTAGCAATCGGCTCGAGGGTCTCCGGATTGGCATGCGTGATTTGGTTCGCGTCAGTAAGGCAGGTCAGCACCTTGAATTGCGAGGAATCCGGTATAGCAGGGCCATATTTCAGCATGCCAGGCATGTTGGCGAACACGGTGACATTCGCATTGACGAGCTGCGGATTATTGAGGAATTCAGTCGGCTCAAAGACAGTCTTTACCTTGTGAGAGAATGACTCGCACGGGTCTCTCTTTTGGCCAAAGGTGACGGCCGTGAGATCTCCGGTACGACGTGCTTCCTCCATCAACGCGTCGACCTGGAATCGAGAGTTATAGAACACACGGCAGTTGCCGTCGTTCGTGGAAACTATCTGGAATCGATGTAGCTGTGCGAAGCCGTCAAACCAGTGACTGCGAGCATACGACCCTGTTTTTGAGTCAACACGGTAGGCGCCTGGTCCATTGCGATAAAGTGTGCCTGCAAGAAGCGGTGGAAATGTTCCAGTAACGCGCAATCCGACGGGCTCGCGCTGCTCTCTGTGGGTTGCAAGCTATTAGACGGTCAGAAAGATGCTTATCCTGAGGTCTATATAGTTATACCTACCGCAGCTTCAAGTGGGTGCTTCTTAGAGTCGGTCTCTGTCGTGGAGCTCATGCTGAAGATGAAATTCGCTGAACTTCTTTGACTATGGAATGCTCTCCCGACACCATTTGGCGAGCATTTATACTTTATCAAATGAGGTCAGATGCAAGATCATGCAACCGCGGAGCGGGATACCCCCGCCACCCGACGGACAAATATGCTGGCGTAGCGCGAGGCTGAGAAACTTTGTGACTGCTGCTTGTGTTGGTGGCATCTGAAATCCTTTGAACAAGGGTGAACTGTGTGCTTATCCAATTATTTCCTACGCTTAAGCCTTGAGATCTATTGAACCCCGGAAAATCATCAGCTACAGGGAAACCCGTCGATTTACTCGTGCTCTTACTGAGAGTCTACTCATGGCAACTCGTTAGACAAATACTCGTTATCTTAGGAAATTCGGTGTCCCTGATCCTTCATTCGGAGTGACATTTTCACGCAGAAGTATTCTCTTCCGACCCGTGTTCCTTATGAGCAGCAGCACGAAATGACCTCTTTGGATGGCTTTAAGTCTTCAGCAATGTGAGTCATCATATTGGCAGTGGGCCTCTAGGCACAGCTCCACGCTAAATCAGAAGGGGAATAGTTATAGAACCCTCCCTCCACTGATACTACTTAAGTGTGGAATTGCGCCCGAAGAGACTGGAACACTGAAACCTCCTTCGTACCCGCCAGTACATGCGTGATACTTCACACGGAAGTCCTGGACATGCCATCACTGGCCGAGCGAACTTTCAACATCTATGAGCTTGCCGAGCATATAATCCTGCAGCTGAATGATCCTGTCGAAATCATTCGCGCCCAGCGCGTTTGCCGTACCTGGAGAGATGTAATCCAAACATCCGCGGCGCTCCAGGAGGCCTGCTGGTATCAATCCTCCAATACCAGGGATGCTCAAACGCGGACAATCCGTGGTGAAAAAGCATGGAAACTGAACCCTGCTTTCAACCGAATAGGCGTCTCAATATCCAAACATACTCGACAACATGGAGAGCCAATAAACGGGGTTCAAGAAAAGGGGGATTTCAGCTTGGAGGAAGGCATCTACGACAAACCTGGATCATGGACGACCATGCTGGCCACGCAGCCTCCCTGCCAGCGAATGCTGGTCGAATGCTACAGCGACTATTCCAGTGATGAGACAATGTATACAGCACCTGGCTTTATTGCAAAATGTTAAGCTGATATATAGCTTAGGTTCTATCTAATTGTATCCATGACAGGCTGTCTCTTTATGGGCGACATCATGGCCGTTCTAGCAGAATGCCAGAATCGACAGCAACACGGCATAGATCGCTGGTATGGTGTACGCCACTATACAGGCCGCTTAGTCCGATGGGAAGAGAGTGATTGGGATACCTGTGACTGGGGAGCTCTTGACAGAATGCCGGATGATGTTTCAATTAAAGTTGCGGTCGCGATGCCTTTTAGAGGAAGCGACTTTCCTGCATTTTCCCTTCGGCGTCTCTACGGCAGCGAACACTTTCTGCATGAAATGATCCTGCATAAGATGATAATGGATGACGGGCAAGAATATCAGTGGGTGTACTATGGTCGGTCGGCCGACCCTGTGTGCGAGACAAAGCAGATAAAGTACAAGGCAAATCTGTTGGTTGTAAGGCAGCATCAGGAGGGATATCTGTCGGATTGCAGCAATGTCTTCCGCCTACTAGCTGACGTGAATAATTAATAACATGAGTATTTACTTCACCGTCCTATTCCTCAAGTCATTGAAGTGGGGTAGAGTCATATACACATTACTTCAAAAGTTAAAGATCTGAATTCCATATCAGGTGTTACTCGCATTCCTCACAGTGATATTCATTTTGCTTTTTTGGCCCTTTCTCGTCACTTTCGGTGTCTTTGAAGATAGATGCAAGTATGCTATTAATAGCACTCTATAGAGTGCAAGGCTTTTACCACTATTGGGAACTAAGTTCATTGCGGGCGATGATAGGGTTGTTGGTGGGGGGCCGGGGGCCAACAAGGCTGCGCCCTGCGGCACTATCAAGCTTGGCCCTCATGCGGCTGTCATTTAGCTCATATGAAACAGTAAGTGGAAACAACTCTATTCTTTGGAAGTAGAGCGAGAATGGGCCGGCAATCCACTGATCAACAGAGGGGCTGTGAGCTTGGTTGACACGGTCCCACGGATCGGCCAATGATCCATATCTTGACGAACGTCGTTGGTGGTGGATAACAAGTACCAACGGATGAGCCACAAGAGTAGAATCAGCCTTGAGTTGAGATAACGGCTTCACATGGTACAGGAGGATATAGGATGTATATAAATACTATCCTCGACATGGTATACATCAGAAATCACGATACATCAACCATTCTAATATACTATCACCATGATCCTACTACAACTACTTCTATCTCTAACATTGCTCTCTCGGTCCCTCGCGGCTGTCCTCCCACGATATGGCCAACGCATCCTCAATCCAACCGCAGACGAGCTTACCAAGATCTTCACCTTCTCCAATGACTTCCCCCCGCCAAACAACGGCAACCTACAAGTCCACGACCCCAACATCATCGAGGAAAACGACACCCTCTACCTATTCAAAGGAGGCATCCACATCCCCTACTGGAAGGCGTCCAGCATCTCGGGGCCATGGACACAAGTCGGTACTGTGCTTAGCAAAGCCAGCGTGATCAACAAAAAGAACAACAACCGGCCCTGGGCTCCAACGGTCACAAAATACAAAGGGACATTCTACTGCTTCTATGCCATTAGCCAAAGCGGCAGCCGGGATAGTGCCATCGGGTATGCCACTACCTCGGACCTTGAAAAGGAGTGGACGGACCACGGCGCATTGATCAATACGGGTTCCGGGGAACGTTCCCAGACCGCGCCGTACAAGAATACGAATGCCATTGATCCTGCGTTTCAGGTTGATGAGAAGAGTGGACAGCCGTATCTCATCTACGGGAGCTACTGGGATGATATCTACAGTCTCCCGTTGCAGGTGGACAAGGACGGCAAGCTGTCCGTCAAGAATGAAAACAAACCGGATGCAACGCACCTGAGTTATATGCCTGGGAACTGGAGACCACAAGAGGGGTCGTACATGTCGTATCATGAGCCGTACTATTACCTCTGGTTCAGTCAAGGAATCTGTTGCCAGATGGTTACGGGAGGATTTCCGCGCAAGGGGGAGGAGTAAGTTACTTTCCTTTCTACTTACGACGCCAGTACTGACGGCCTACAGATATCGTATCCGAGTCGGTCGGTCAAAGAGCATAACCGGTCCGTTTGTGGATAAATCAGGCAAGAAACTTCTCGAGGGGTACGGGGAGACGATTTACGGGTCGAACAACGGGAATGTCTTCGCGCCGGGTGGCGTGGGCGTGTTACCAGGCAATGGCCAGCGAGGCGATATTCTCTACCATCACTTTTGTGAGTTTCCATTCCCGGATGAGGGTCAGTTGCTGACTGTTCATTAGTCAACGGGTCAATAGGCTTTAAAGACAGTGTAAGTACATCTTCCTTGGTGCTTGGACTTAGCTGATATGTTTAAAGGACACCCAGCTGGGCTGGCATTATCTCGAGTACAACGATGGATGGCCTGTCGTCAAGTGAGTCTCCTTCTTGCACTGGAAATGAATTATCTGACGAGATCAGGACGCAAGATCCTCCGGTTGAAGTGCCCGAGTCGATAAAATTCTCCTTTCCTTCAGTCACGTATATGGTGGAGCTGGGTAAGAGTTCATAGACTGTGACTTGTTTATTAGTCTCGTGCGTGGCGTTTTCTGGTTATGTTTTGATATGTGATACTCCCGATGTTGTGCATATAGATTCTGTCTGTCCTCAAATTCCAACTATTCAGTTCTTGGATAGCTTCAGACCACGAAGGACGTCATAGGCAAATGATGGTCCTGGTATTCTTCTTTGCAATATTCCGGCCGCATGCCGTATCCCTGTGTTCTTCTCAATAGTATCGAGATTCGGGCAACTGTTGCTCTCTCCCCGGGGCAAGTAACAAGCAACCCAGTGGAGACTCGATCGTAAGGTGCTTTATTGGGTGATAGTAGAGGGGAAACCTGTTGAAGCATGTACATTTAAAATGTCCGGGGCCTCCGTAGGTTTGTCTTCTCGTTCCTGGCCACAGATGTGTCTCGCAGCACCGTGAAATGATGACCTGAAATCGTAGCGCCAGAGGGCATGCTTCGCCGGAAACTTATCGTCTTGTGAGACAAAGTACTCATTTAAGCAGCGAGTCGGGAGATACGTGCACTTGTACATGACCTACAAGCGACCGGTTGTAACGCCAGAGGGAGATAGTGTTGCTTCCGTCTGCCTAGTCATCGTCGTGGAAGAGGTGATGACTCGTCCCGGAGATGTCTGGATCTCTCGATGGCTGGAGAAGATGGGAGGGATAGGAGATGGCGAGTACGAAACGGGAATCCGAGGGATGAGGCATCTAGCATTGTAAAAGGTACCTGGCTAAAGCGAAGAAAGATCAGTGGACATAGTCTGTGAGGATAAAGGGGTCCGTGGCGTGGAACTCGCCGCTTCAGCCAACTGTCTCGGATAATCCACATAGGGATCCTCACCGAGATCTATTCTTGGAAGAACAGCATCAAAACTTTATCCCCTCTGGATTGAAGAGAAAGGGGTACTCCCCAGAGAGCAGCCTGATTACCCCTCGTAAGCGAAAGCGGTTGGTTAGAGATGCATGAGGAAGTTCATAGCTCCAAGCAGAGTTCACGGGAAGCACATGGCATAACGCACATGGAGAATATGATAGGTAACAGCCATGTGCAAGTAGTCAGCCACTGTTCAGCCAGTTGGGTACAGAATTGGGTAGTACGTGCTCCCCCAAGCCGCATCAGAAACGGAGAGAGCATGCAAATTGACCGATCGATCGAGACGCGCTTACGGGTCCAGGAGCTGAGGTCAAGCTCCCCGTCGACAATTCAAGGAAAGTGATTGAGCCACGCTGCCGGTACCAGAAGCGTTGTAAACAGCGTGTTTGTTAGATGAATTCATTAAAGTGTTCGGTAGCCGCAACCAAAACTGGAGACGGGCGGGCCGAGTTACTGGAGCTAGGGCCAATTGATGATTGCTTTCACGCTTTGGTGTTCTCGCTAATGAACGGTTAGTTGTCAGTCGGGGTCCTGTACGGGTCAAATTACAGTGTGCATGCTATTGGATTGATCTTCGGTCGCGGTTTGGTGCTTTGATGAGACTGCTGGCCTTGAGTTTTGAGCAATTGTGCAATCCGTTGCCCTGTTGGATAGATGTTGGCCACACTCACCTCTTTACTGGCCAGATCCCGTTTGCTTGATGTGGCATTGGGACCCTGGCTTGTCTATTCACCGGTTTAAGACATTGACTGTGTCTTGCCACGTTGACCTCGACAACGCTTACTGGGGCATTGTCGGCGCTTGAGGTCAATTGACTACGGCCGGATGGCAAAGTGTCGGGTAGTCAACGAAGTTAGTCTGACAATCAATTGATGATGTTCATAAGCTTCACTCGGTCTAAGAGAGCTGGAAAAGAACGAATCTTGGTGACCTCTTTTGCCTGAAACGGTAATCACATTCACTACCGACGAATAATCTTCGGTCCTTTTTCCTAACGGTCATCTCGCTTATGCAAGGTCAAGAATCTCGTCGTATGCAGTATGTAATTGATTTGAAGAGATGACCATCTGAGTTCAACTTGGTGATGCGCCACTGCTGACGGCCCTCGGCCAGCTGTTACGCGAATCAGTCGACCATCAGTAGAGTCTTCATCGTGCAATTATCCCTATGTCCTCTGTATAATATGACCATTTCTGTTTCAGACTGGGGAGAATATCAGACGATTCGCACGTCGTGCGCGTGGTAAATTCCGAATGCCATTCTTTCTTCGATTACTTGAGTAGTATATCTCCCCACTTACCGCAGGACAACGTTAAACTCAACCTATCAGATTCGGGACAGGTTAAGCGTCGGGTAGTGTCCATCATTCTATCTGTCAAGAACCTGGTAGAGTACTCTAACCGAAAGCTAGTCTAAGACTCTAAGTACTGAGAGCCACTGAGCCAGGTGATCCACAGCCCATCTCCACCAAGTGACCTGCGTTACTGCTAGAGTGACTTGGTTCCGGAGGCTGTCTGTTTCAGGAGCGGAGTGCGACGCAGCCAACTGAATGAGGAATCCCAGCAGCAAGTGCTATTGGTGGCATATTGTGGTTTACGGCCATTTCATCTTTATTCCTTCCTCCTGAAATGAATGAGCTGCAGCCAGCGGGCCCGTGCTTCTGTCAGGAGGGCAAAAGTCTTGAATGCAGCTTGGAAGCTTCGTCGCTGGGCAAACCTAGTGTCCCTTTGAGGCTGGACATTGTATACAGAGAGTATCTGTTCAGAATGAGTCCAGTCATCCAGATGCTTCACCTGCACTGATCTCGTGCCTTTCGTCGTTACCAAGGGCCGAAATAGTGTTCCGTCGCCTGTGTTTACAGTCCACCACTCTAATTGGTGTAACCAGATCTCAGCGCTGGCTTAGTGGCAAGATATTGTTGATAAACCAATCAGATACCATTATTTCATCCCTTGTAGAATGAGACACGGAGCAGACTCCGCATCGAGCCTTGACATATTCAGTCTAGCATCGTCCTCTTCCCCTTGCAGCCCGCATCGCAGACTCGCAGTGGACTGTGGCCAGCCCAGACCAAACCACAGAGACTTTGAGACTCTAAGACCTCCCAAGCTCTGCGGAAGTAGTGGCACGATTGACTTTCCATGGCATCCACCTTTTACCACTTGTGGACAGGGGCCCATCCCCTTCCCCACATGTTGAATTGCTTTCCGAGGTTAGGCTCTAGAGTCTGGGGTCATCCCCAGTTTGACACGTGCAGGGAACCCGGGAAGGCGGGCATCTCTCCCGAACAGAAACGACTAGTCTCCAGATTTCCACCAGGTTGACTCTCTTTCTCATGACTCTCCATGGTCTCAGTCACTTGTTAGAGGACGGAGCCACAGCGTCGGTAACAGCATCGGCGTAGTCAATGTGCGTGACACCCCGGTCGAAAAGGTGAAACCAGGGGGATTATAAGAACCTCATGCTGTCCCACCAGGCCTAGTCATTATTCAAGGGTCGTTTCGTCTGCCCTATCGTTCTCTCCGTCCAAATCAGCATTCTGGTCGAATCGATCGTATTCTCAGAGGATAACCACCGACAATATGTCGTCGACCGATGAGAAGCACGGCATCGCGGTAGAGCATGCCTCGCCCGGCTCCGAGACCGACACCAAGCCTGTTGTGCCAGTTGGTCATGGCGAGGCGGTCAAGCTTGAGGGTGCGAAGACGAGGAAGGTTTACAATGTTAGTTGCCTCAGCAGTTGGCCTTCAACACCGTCTTGGAACAACAGTGTTGACGAGAGAGTCGAATAGGCCGAGTTGTATGCCGCCGTCAATGAAACTCCTATCCCCAGATGGAGCAAGGAGTCCATCCATCTGTACTGTGCGTGCGGAATACATTCCGCTGATATGGGCACAAGGCTAACAACTGCTAGTTTGCATCTTCGTCGCCTTCTGCTGTGCTTGTGCAAACGGTTATGATGGTGTGTGATTTGGAACTTCCATCAAGGACACAACCCTAATTCGAAGATAGGTTCGCTCATGGGAGCCATTCTCGCCATGAAACATTATCAGAATACCTTCCACACTGGTCTGGTCGGCTCCAAGGTCTCCCTGGTGACCTCCCTCTACACTGTGTAAGTCTTCTTACGAACACCCTGTTTGAAAGGCTCCATCTCATGTATTCTATTTGCAGTGGTTCCATCGCCGCAACCCCGTTTAGTGCCGTTATTTCCGACCGGCTCGGTCGTCGCAAGTGTATGTTCGTGGGCGCCTGGATCATTATCGTCGGTTCCATCATTATCTCGACTGCGAACCATCTCCCCCAGTTTTATGTTGGCCGCCTGGTTCTTGGTTTCGGTATCCAGGTCATGGTCGTGTCTGCCCCCGCTTATGCTGTGGAGATCTCTCCTCCCCACTGGCGTGGACGTGCTGTTGGTGAGTGCCTAGCAACCGCTGAAAGTTAGCAATTGCTTAACTGAGTAGGTTTCTACAACTGCGGCTGGTTCGGTGGTTCCATTCCCGCTGCGGCCATTACCTACGGCTGCAACTTCATCGACAGCGACTTCTCGTGGCGTATTCCCTTTATCTTGCAGTGCTTTGCCTGTGTGATCGTCGTCTGCTCCATCTGGTTCATTCCCGAGTCCCCCCGTTGGCAGATAGCCCACGGCCAGGAAGAATCGGCCATCGCTTTCCTGACCAAGTACCACGGTAACGGCAACCGCAATGCCCGCCTGGTCCTCCTGGAGGTCGAGGAAATGAGAGAGGGTATTCGTTTGGATGGTATCGATAAGAGATGGTGGGATTGTAGGTGCTTTTCTCAACAGACATTCATCACAGGAACTGATCGATCGTTAGACCGCCCATTCTTCTTCACCCACAGCGGTCGCTGGCGTTTCCTCCAGGTCATGATGATCTCTGTCTTCGGTCAGTGGTCCGGTAATGGTCTGGGTTACTTCAACGCCAGTATCTACAACACCCTGGGCTACACCTCCAGCTCGATGCAGCTGCTCATGAACTTGATCAACTCCATCGTGTCGGCCATCGGCGCTCTGACCGCCGTCTCCCTAACCGATCGCATGCCCCGTCGTAAGGTTTTGGTCTGGGGTACTTTTGGTACGTTCCTATCCCATTCAACTCCTGAATCGCCACTGACTCTTTAGCTTGCGCCATCACCATGGCCATCAACGCCGGTGTCTCCGAGCCTCTAATCAAGCAGACCAAGACCGGCAACATCAACAAAACATACGGCCAGACCGCCGTCGCCTTCTACTACCTCTTCAACATCGTCTTCTCCTTCACCTACACCCCCCTGCAGGGTGTCGTTCCCGCCGAGGCCCTCGAAACCACCACTCGTGCCAAGGGTCTCGCCCTGTCCGGTTTCATGGTCAGCTGCATCAGTTTCGTCAGCCAGTACGCCAGTCCGATCGGTCTCCAGAACATCTCCACCCACTACTTTTGGATTTTCGTCGGTTGGGACTTGTTCGAGTCTCTCTGTTGGTATCTGTTTGGGTATGTCTTCCTCTCCGTAACACCGTATAATCTTGTGTGACCGGAATAGTGTTGAATCGCAGGGTCGTACCCTCGAGGAACTCGAATGGGTCTACCAGCAGCCCAAGCCCGTCAAGGCCTCGCTCCAGGTCGACAAGGTCGTTGTCCAGCCCGATGGACACGTCATCGAGAAGATCACCGACGAGGCTTGATTGTCGCTGGGGTATATCTCTCATAAAAGGAGGTGACTGTGCCTATCGCATTTTGATGAAACGATCCGACTAGGTTCTCGTCTGATGATTTCATGACACGGCCGCCTGACAGTGATGTATAATATGACTCTTGGACTTTTGGATATATACGTTCAATTGGATTGAGGTGTCTGTCTTGGCATCCACTCGGTCAACTATGAACTACATCGTGTATTCTCGGCAACTCAAACTGGAGTGGTCTAGATTAGGAACGCACTTTGCTTCTCACTGAGCAGCTTGTAGGAAAGTATAAACTACCTAACAACATATCCATTCGCTCCTCATATAAATAGCAAGATTTAGTGAATATATGGGTCATAATGGAAGACAGATCTTGCTATTGTGCCTTCTTTCGAGCACGTCATGACCCCTCCTGCCCGGCCTAAGGCATGTCATACTTGCTGAAACGGGAAGGCGAGCACTCCTCCAGGCCAGCATCGCCCTCGAAGGTCTCTTCTCCTCAAGTCCTTACCTTCACAATTCCTTTCGCTTTCATTCATCACGGAGACTTTGATCAACGAACTCATCTTTCTATTCACTGGTGTCAAATTCCAATGGCCTTTCTCGAGCAATATATAAAGGGTCTTCCCCCGAGCTTCCTGCCTCTTCCCTCCGCACCCTTTGAAGCCGTTCTTCTCTCCTTCTCGTCGACAGCACTCGCTGTAGTTCGACATTTGCTTATTTTACATTCGCTTATACAACTTTTATCCACCAACACTCGCTTTTCAACATTTCCACAATCTTTTTCTTTCCCCTGTTTTTAAACATGGCTCCTATCATTGACAATCAGTATCTTTGGGTCATCCCGCTGTTCTTCTTAGCCTGGTTCTTCAGCAGGGCTGTTGGGAGGGTCTTAGACAAGGTGGCCGACCATTGGGAACCAACTGGGACCCTTTCTCAGGGATTGGCAGGGCCCTGTCTCCAAGTGGGATCCTGGGCAGGTGAGCTATTCCTCTCAACTCTGAATGTGAAAGCATATGCTGACAGCTTCAATCCTCAAGCTAGCTTGCCCATTCTCACAAGAATGAATAACACGTTTCCGAACGTCAAGATAGACCTCGGTGCCAACAGCACCTGGTGGATTACGTTGCTGGCCTTGCTTTGCCTGTGGGCTTGCGTGTTCACTCACGCGTTTTTTTTCTCGCCGGTCCGTGTGGCCATGGCCCAATCTGGGGCCCTGGGCATTATACGTTAGTTCTGATATTGACTACCTTGACTGTGTCTAAGAACAAGGACGGTCACTAACTCATGCCTATTACAGTGCTCCTGCCGCTCCTGTGACGAACCACTATTATGCCAATAATGATTGCAACTTGCAACTGTGTTGGCTCTGCCAACGACCCGACTACTCCTCCTCCCGAGGGCGATGCGCCTCGTCCCCCCGCAACCTCCGCGGCCCCGACCAAGGCCCGCTCTCTAATCGAGAGATTTTTTCCTTGCGCCAGGGCCCGGCCCGGGCCGAATGAGGGCCACAGTAGACAAGGGCCCAGTCAGGGCAGTAGGACCAGTAATGCCAATCATAGGACCGGAAGGTCCACGTCGAGACGAGACACCCCAGCTGGGGAAATACGCCACAGGGCGACAGAGCTTAGCCCAACGGGGATCTACATGGCTAGGGCCGCCGCCGTTGAAGAGGGCCACGGGATCGAGCTCCAGGAGCGGGATGCCCAGCATAGGGGCTGTTTTTTGGTTTTTTTGTTTTTTGTTTAGGCACATAGGCCGGATGGGCGGGAGGGTGCGCTTGTCGCACAGACCTGTGTTGCCATGTATTTAGTGGAATGACCGTCCTGCTTTACCTCGGTGTCAGCGGCGGATGGATTGCTTTTTGGTCTGGGCCTGTGTTTTCACAGTGCCCCTGGCATCATTGGCATGGTCGCCAGTTATGGTCGCCCGTACCGGGCAAAAAAATGGGTGAGTTCTGATACTGACTACCTTGACTGTGTCTAAGAAGAATAAGGATAGTCACTAACTCATGCCCATTATAGCACCAATGCCACCCATTGCCCTGGGTGTGCGTGCGTCCCCTCGGGGACAGCCTCCTCCGCCTCCTCCGCCTCTCCCGCCTCCTCCTTCTCCTCCTTCTCCTTCTCCGGTTCGTCGTCTGGGGCGCAGACACGGTCTGGCTCGGCCAGAAATAGGGGTGCGCCGGCCACCAAGAGGGCCGCCACTCTGTCCCCCAGGGCCCCAGGTGGCTGCCTTAGGGGTCCGTTTTTTCAGAGGTTTTTTTAAAATTTTCCTCTATAAAAAAAAAAAGGAATACTCCGTTTTGGACAGTTTTTTTGGTCTTTTTTTTTCTTTTTTTTTTTCTTTTTTTGGTTTTGGGGTCCCTCCTGTATAATTAGATTTTTAGATACCCCAATAGGGTTTACATTACACGTTCTCCCTACTTACAAGATCATAATACATGCCATAGCTTTTAGAGAAAGTCTTTATTCTGTTCACTCGGTGCAAATTGCGTTCCTTTACTTGCTTCCGAGGGTGGTCTAGATAGCATGACATGAACTACCTCCCTGTTATACCTCTCCAGCCACATTTACAAAAGCATGAATTATGCGGTAGCTTTTGGAGAATCCATAATAGAATTTGATTTGGTTCTGTGGTCGAACACACCCAATGAAGGCTCAGGTACAAGAGCGATGGTTCACAGCAGTCGCACAGGCGGGAACTCAAGAGAGCGACCTGTCACCTGTCCAGCTTGGATACTACCAAATGGTGGTTCCCGATGAGAATCCACGCGGCTTGCCGGGGATTACATATAATGCAGACAGGACCGGTCGGGCAATTTAAAGCAGTCATAGGGAAACACACGCAGCTGGGAGATAGTGATAATGACAGCGGATCTCCCCGCCCAGATGAGAACTGAGATAGAAGATGCTCGGGCCCTAGCAGAGACCTCACAGCGCGGAGTCGATAAGACCTACTGGCAGGCCCTAGGGCCGTCAAGCAAGACACGTGTCTGCGAGACGACGTCCTTCCTTCTTGCTTTTACATCCATATGTCTCCTTGTCCGCACGGTCCGACCTTTGATTTCGGTTGCTCAATAAGGCAGTCTGAATATCTAGGCTTAAGGTAGTGAGAAGAACGTCGACACGCGGAGACAACTCCTCCGGCATAGCCTTACTATTAACTACAGCACTAATCTAATGGTATTTGTGACATCACCACCGCAAACTTCTTATTAAACAATTGTTTACTAGAACAGGCAACTAAACAAAGTGTTGTTACTTCCTCTTTCAGGCAATGTGTAGCCTTAGAGGATTGCTCATAGCATTGTATCCGATAAGGTCCAATAAAACGATTGCAGACATATATGATTCAACTAAGCTGTCACGAGTCTAAATGTCGGATCCCGAAAAGGAACGGTCTCAAGAATGAAATGCACGACTCATACTGACCTCATACTATGGACAGACGTTCACAGAACACCAAACAGGTGCCAAATCTTGTGCGCAGCTTTTCCCCAACAATCACTTCGCACTATAGAAGCCCATACAAAGTAAGATGTTTTTGTTTCGCAAGAACAAGAAGGAGGACGTGGAGGAAACGCCCAAGTGCGAACGGAAATTCAAATCGGCCTACAGGAGCTGGAAGAGCGACTGGCGCTGGGACGAGCCAAAAACGCGAGGAACACAGCAGCGGATCAACGTCCAGAATAATCAGGCCAACCCCTTTCTGGAGCAGGAAACACGCGGCTTCGCCATACTGCAGCGGCGACATCGTTTGATGCAATTATTGGGAGACGAGGAGGATCCAGCCGTCACGGAGAAGCGTCCACCGGGTTATATCACCCAGAGGCAGCGAGAGATGTTCCAAAAGGCCGTCCGGAACCTCATGGTCGACTACTGGAAGAATGCAGCTGGATTGCGAAAGATGCAGGAGTCGTGGAAACGTGAATATGAATTGGAGAAGCTGGCGCTGCTCCGTGCACACAAAGATCGCCACGGCCGGCTGTACGCTTGGGTGTGGGACCAGGAGAAATGTGCGGATCTCGGGGGCTGCTGTGGGCAGACGTGTGGCTGCTGCAAGAAACCTCTACTGACATATCTGCGCCCTTCAGACGATGGGGAGAAAGCCCACGGAGTCTATGGGCATTGTACCGAGGAGTGTGTCTGTTGTATCCGGGGTGGTCGTCGTCGACTTCCCCATCCGCGCCTTCCTCCAGCACCTGATGAGGGTATGTTTTGATGTTATCGGGGGGTGCCTTCCTTTACCTGGCTTGAGCTTGTTTTGAACAGAATATATAGCTTCGTATCGCTCTCGAGATCTTCTCCTCTTCTTCTCTTTTGTTTGGTAGCCTGGTTCGTCTGTAAAGCCCTTGGGAAGGTCGTCGACCGGGTTGCTGACGAGGTCGGCACCCGGTGGGGACCTTATGTCAGGGATTGGCAGCGCCCTGTCTTCCATTGGAACCCGCCGAAGGCGCTTGAGTGGTAAGTGATCAATAGTTACGGTGTTTGGTGAAGATCTCGCGGTTAATGGCAATCAGGTTGAAGGCCCTCTTGGAGTTCCTTTGGAAGGGGGCGCTGGCAATCCTCCGATGGCCGGGATGCACCTGCGGTAGGCCGAAGCCAGATGTTGAAAACCAAGCCGGTGGTGACGGGGGGGGGCCAAGGTCAGCCCGCAGCTCCCGGTCAGACAACTTCGACCTCAGGGGCTTTACAGACGACCCAGCCCGACACTGGAGGGGGAGCCGGCGAGATGGTGAATGTTTACAACACTTCCGGGATGGTGGAACGGGATGCCGGCGACGATCCCTCCAGTGGTCAAACTACTGAAGACGCCGGGTGATCCGTCCGCTCCTTTTTTTTCATTTTTAAACCAAATTGCCAGTCGTTTGCTTGTATTTCTTATTTTGTATTTTTTATTTTAGATAGGTTAGATAGGTGTTTTGTTTTGTTTTTGGCCTTGGGGCCGGTTGCTTTCCTTCTTTTGGGGGGGCTTCGAGCCCCCGGGTGGGTAGGTGGGCCAAAAGAAGAAAAGGAAAAAAAGAAAAGCGGTTATACGGTATCTGACTTCGTCTGTTGCATGGTTTGTCTCATGATCACTTTCCTCTGACGTCGTTTTCAGCAGGAACCAAAAGCTACGCACCAGGAGAACGGTGATGTTGTCCGTGCGGTCGTCCTGCAACTCTTCCGAGTAAACCAGTGGCTCTCTTCTCAAAGCATCATAACATGAGGACCTGGGACGTTGGTTTATGGGCAATGAGCTTCTCACGGTACGTACAATTGATTTGATACCGCTGACCAGTCTAGTCCGAATTCACACCATCGCCTCCTGTTATCCCCTTGACTCCACCAGAATGAGCGTCTGGTGGTCGCACCGAGCGATCTCTCAGCCAGCTCTGCTCTAAGCGCTCCGCTTCCTCACTGTGGGCCACCACGCAATCCTCTCCAACAACGGCGTCTTCTCCACAGCCGTCGAGCAATCAATGAAGGACGCCCTCCGTATCCGCGGGAGCACCCTCAAAACCCTGAGCGATATCCTGCAAGATCCGATGAAAGCCTTCGCAGAGTCCAATACCCTCATAGTAGCGTATCGCTGGTGGCCATCGAGACTGTGGACGCCAGCTTTGACGCTCTGTATACACACATGGAGCGTCTAATGGGACTCATCCATCACCTTGGCGGCCTCGACGCTCTGGACCACATGACCCTGTCCACAAGCCACCGGTACGTCCTGTTTTAATTCCCCATCCGAGATCAAGAGGCAGAGCTGACAGAAACGTGTACACGGAGCGACGTCAAAGCGCCGCCCTAAAGATCTCGCGTCCCAGGTTCCCAAGTCCGCCCGCTGGCGCTGCGAGACCCTCCAGGACTCCACCCTCTTCCGCTCAACCGAACACCTTCAGGTCTCCGAATCCCTCGAGCCACTCAGAACCCGCCTCGCCGCCGCATCGTTATACCTACCCTTAGATGGCAGCTTGGAGACTTTGTCCAGATCCTGCGGCGCCTAATAATCTACTTCAAGACCACTCAGCAGAAGCCCTCGACGTCCTCCCGACAGCCAACGACCACTCGGAACCCGCCTCGTCGCCGCATCATGATACCCACCATTAGATGGTAGCTTTGAGACATTGTCCACACCCTGCGGCGCCTAATAATCTACTTCAAGACCGCGCAGCAGAAGCCCTCGATCGTCCTCCCGACAGCCAACGACCTCTTCCTGGTGTCCGAGCACCAGCTCCTATCGGCACTGTATGAGTTCGGCGCGACTCTGTTGCAGGAGCCACTGCGCTTGTGTCTACTAATCCACCTGACTCCGTGAATCTGGTATTTCGAGGCCTTTCTTCTTCCGGTGGTAGTTTCGCAGGAGGAATGCCTTCTGTCGCTTGTTGACCGAGGGATTTTACGGGTTGTCGGGCTGCGAGTCGATGGACAAAAAGGTGGACTTCGGTGTTGCGGAGCCTGGGGGAAGCCTCGGTTCCCGGGGATGAGTTGGACGAGGTCGTTGGTTTTGATGAAGTTGCAGAGGACGTGGTGTTCCCGTTATGGTGACTGAACAGAGCTTGCCGATGAATTGAGGGCTGATGATCCCCTCACGGACCTTTTGTATGTTACACGGGCGAGTGCCTTCCATCCCAGTCACAGAAGGAAAGGAATTCCCTTGCGGGTCAGCAGACGAAGCAAGTTGATGTTGTCCTAAAATAATGCCCAAAATAAACTGCCTATCCCACAATACTAGTAATAGGTAACCCAATCTACTGCAAGCCAATCAGCCATCCCTGGCGGGACGGGACGGGACGGGCCGCTGCTAAAACCCTCCAACCAGACGACGTAAATTCCGTGGTCCGCATTAGGTACACCGTACACGGTTACCCAGGTTACAGGTGACCTCACCCTTTGGAAAGTTTCGGGTAATTAAAAGTGGGTCAGTTACCCACACTAAACCTAAACAGGTAAATACTGAAAAAGTGCTAATTAGATAAGTAATCTCTATTATAAAGGTTAACTGAGCTTAATACAATACCTTACTATCTTTTAAATACACTCTTTAATAAATATTCTAATTTCTAAAGTAATTTCTAACTAGTTATAAACTAGTTAGATTTTATATATATAATTCCTCTATCTATATATACTAACTAGTTCTAAACTAATTAAGGATTTTATATATATAATTCCTCTATCTATATATACTAACTAGTTCTAAACTAGTTAAGGATTTTATATATAT